>JBBPRF010000100.1:0-62914 GCA_038092875.1 Lanmaoa pseudosensibilis
CATTTCCAGAAACATCATCCATGAAGACGATGAGGGGAACAGCATAGACCATGCGCCCCTGTGATTTATCACGAAGCGGGTTTGCATCAAGTTTTGCAAGACGCGCTGACGACTCTGGAAACAATAATCAGTCCTTTCTGAACCGCTGTCATTTAAGAACACAACCTGTGAGTCCACATTGAAGTTCTCCAGGACTGGCAGAAATATCTTCGAACGAATGGTTGAATCCTGAGGTCGGGATGATTACCTGTTCGTTGCTCACAATGAAGCCGGCCTTTGATGTGGATCAGTGAAATTTCACAAACATATTACCAGATACATTACATCTGTTCTCTCGACTTTGTGACCAAGAGCATAAAGCTCTTTTGGTCCGGGCGGATAGGCAGACCCTGGGTGGATCACCTCATGATCTGCAGACTCAGATTGACCGGTGTCCATGTCAACAGACGGTACACCGCATTCGGAATCTTCGCTAGCTGCTGGAAATGAACCATAGAAGAAACGCTTGGGGATAAAGTAGTGCCCAGAGCATTCTTGTAAGAGTTCATCCACGAAATATATCTTACCGCCTACACGAATGGCTGGAGAAGCAGGGCCATCAAACATCATCTTCGTGCCATTGAAGACTTGCGACATGGAAGGGCCTCCATCGTCAGGATAATCTTGCATGGCAAAACGAGTCAGCGGATTGGCATAGTCCTGCAAGCTTGCCGGTCAGCTTGAAAGTATATCGCAGTTGTCTTACCAACCTTTCCAATGGCAATTCCGATGTCATTGATATAGAATAGATTTCCATTGATAGATTTGACTTCTTCGGTTGGGTGGCCAACACATTTTTCGACCTCGTCCTGAGTTTTCTTGAGTGAATACAACGATGGAAGGTCCACTACACCAAGTTCCCTTGCCCAATCAAGTACTGCTCTCTTCTGGGTGTCAAAGAAGGGAATTCGAGCTGAGCCAAATAATACAGATGTGATAAAATACTAGGTAAAATGTGAACGATCCGATGATAACCATTTTGACGCGCACTCACTGCCTTTGATGGAAATGGGAAATACGGACTATCTTCTTTGACGGGAAGCCTCCACCTCAAACGATGGCTCGGAGTGGTGTCTTGTACCACTTCTGGAGCTGTCGTTAGAATAAACGTGCTATAGAAAATGCGATCAAACATACCTGGCAACTCTATTCCGAAGTCTGACTCATGTTCAATGTTGTCACTGTCTTCGCAGTCGTTGTGATCCTTGATACCCTCGTTGAATGACCTGAGATGTGGCTGAAACAACCTCTCCCCCTTTGTGACCGCGTCTTGCAATGCATCAAAGATATCGCCATGGAATTCTTGTTTCGATATCTCAGATACACGTTCTCGGTAATACTCCTTCCACATATTTGCGATAGGTACTTCTTCGATGGAAGGATTGTCCTCAGCGTACCAGCGATTGGCCAACAAGCCGGGTGAGGGTGGTTCCGAGTCTGAGTCAATGGTCATGGTAGCTGGGTTATCACCTGGGTCACATTGGACGACGGGTTTCTGTTTGAAGTGATCTGGAACTTCCGTATCTGAAGGGAGCATGGTAGACATGCCGGGTTTTTTGTCTGAGTTTGTCCATGAGGGTGAGTCTACGAGGGATCTAGGAAGGAATGATCCAGAGTCATGGCGCGCCAGGTGTCGCCGATGCAGCGCAGTCAGAGAGTGATTCTTTGCATCTTTCCGGTCCATCGAACGGTAACTGCCTCTCTGCTGTGGACAAACGGTGCACTGAACACGACTTTTGTTCGTCCCAAGGCAGAATTGAAAGACTGAAGCGGCAGCACATAAATGATGTTACCAAACAAAACGGAGTCCTCTGAGTTATTTAAACATACCTTTCCCGTCAATCAGCCCATTGACTCGAAGAGTGAGCAAGTTCATGTTGGCTCAAGGCTTGTATAATGAGTCAGCACATCTCGGAAGGAGTCAGACGCCTCGAGACCCAGACATAGGGGTAGTCACGTGATTCATTCACTGCTCAAATGCACAAGTCTCAGTCATCCCAACCACCGAGTCGAAGCGCATATGGACATCAACCGTTTAACAACCCAGCCAGACTTTGGATATCCTTTCACGTTGACCGGGGTTGCCACTGTCGAATTTTGCTCTGGAGATGAACACACCGTTTCCCTCAAGCCTCTCCTGGTCACAGTTTGCTTCCAAGGCGCTCTTCCAAGACAACTCGTCCACCAAGATATTGTGAGCTACTTATAAACTATCTGACTCCAGTTTCTCATGTAGTCTATAGTCCATTAACATTTCTGTTTCACTGGCTGAAGAACATCGAGCATTTACAACGCCTGTCGTCAATGTGATTACATGGGATGTATTGCACTCGGCCGGGTGGGAGTCATTCTCTCCGGACAAAGTGAGTTCATTTTTTTTTTCTAGTCACTTTATATCTAACAAATCACCTGCCAACTTAAGATGTCTACCATCGACTTAGAGGATCAGGCCGATTTCGGCCACTATGACCCAGAGCCAGACGTTACAGTCCCGTTCCTACCCCTCCCTGCCAAATTCAACTTTGCAACACCTCTAGACTGGCATTCACTTTCAATTCAGATCGAGAAATGGCTTGTCTCGGGGGTATCCATGGAGTCGCAGTATTGGGCTTGGGGCCGTGATATGTTCTGGCTCACGTTTGTCGCCACTTACCCAGCCTTTCCCAGAGGCAAATGGCATATGTGGAACTCTAGGATTATGCCAGTAGGAGATTTCATCGAAGCATGGCTCGCTGGAAATCATGATATGCAACTGACTTGTACCCACTTCAATTCCGAGTGGAGAGTTCAAACGCACGGGTATATCTTGGATGAATTTTGTAGACACGCTTCTCTCTTTCATTTGACCACATTCCATATTCCGGACAATACATAGCTTTCTACAGTAAATCTTGTTTGATTTGTCGCATCTGTTGCATGTACCTGATCCAAGTTGAAATGTTATACGCCTATCTCTGTCACATCATAGACATAAAGTCGGTTATCATGAGAGACATTGTATATACATACAAGTTCAGACATCTGATACACGTATGAATTTCTCAGATGTTAACCACACATCTGAGTGGACGTCCAGTCAGCGCCATCAAGCAGACACACAACCACTGTTCACAGGACCTCAGTTGCCCGCTTACAAAACGTGGCACACACCAGCCCTCTGGTACCGCCGAATTACATACAGAAGCTGACCTCCGGCGAACAAATTCCTTTTTTGTATATACCATGTGGGGCGCAGGCTAAGCCCACAATTATCTAATGTGAATCTGGCCCTTTCTCCCAAATATTGAATTTAGGTAACACTCATTTGGGCGTGTATGAAATCCCTGCAAACCGAGTCGGGAAACCAAAAATGCTATGGGTTACCTTTACAAGGTCACTCCAGGGTGGAAATTGTGGCTGCTTCGTGTACTTATTGTACCCCGTGGGATAGTATTGCCTCGTTAGCAAGTTCGCTATTCCCGATACGGTAGTAGAGGGTTTTGGGGACCAGTTACGGGTTCCATTTGGCTCGTTTTTACGTTTATGTTTATTAATATTTACCTCGTGCACTATATTCGGTTCCATCCGCGTTCTTGTTACCGGTATGTTTGTTTCACGCCGGGGTCTGGTAGCGGCCCTCATGCGTCTCAACGGACGTTCCGTTCATGGGCGCCTCAACGATAACGTCGATCGCTGCATTGTTTCATCTGCCATTCAAGTTGCTTTTCTCCATACCTCTGATTCCGTGTTAAATTCCGTGGGACGAGCTTTACAGCTGACGTCCCTGTGAACGTCAAGAACATTGATTGTGACGTCGTAGTGGGTCATGAGTGGTTTGCTCTTTTCCGCCTTGTTGATGATCGCCCCGCCGCTGTGCATGTTGTTTGTAATCATGTTGTTCCCTCGCACACCGAGGTGTCTTTGTTCCACAATTTGCCCCTTCCTGGGAGTACTTCTACTGTGTTGGCTGTCAATTGTGAAGCTCCGGTGGGTTCTGCGCCCTCAGATGATGCTCAGCGTCTGAACTCTGTCGTTGCTTGAAAGGACCCGTCAGGTCATATGAATGTCTCAAATGTAAACTGAAGTGAAACTGGAGCCAGACGGTGTTGTTCACCATCAAGGACTCGCTGTTCCCTTGTTTCTTTTGTTTGTCTGTCTTGAAGCCTGCTTGTGGGCAAGCACGGTTGGCTTTGACAATGGTAGACCAAAAGAACTACGGGGTACTCTCGACAACCGACAGCACCCGACTGGAGACTGGATGCTATCATTATTTCAAGTTCTTATCTCGGTATGATATTAACCGTAGTTGCCACGGATGTGGCGCGTTATGCGTTATCATATTGAATACAGGAATCGGTGCGCCGACAGATTTTGTCTTCGTATAGGTCTACAGTAAGTACTACGAGAAGAGACGTCGTTGAAAGGGTTAGTGCATCGCCAAGCCAAGGGATTTATGCTCCCCGTAAACAAAGTCCCTGCCGACGAAGTCCGGCCCTTACTCTAGTTTTGAGAGAGTATGGGTATGTGTTATGAGAGTGTCGACTGTATGTAATTCGACGAAACTTCACAAAGTGAACCAAGTCGGTGACCTCGTTCACAATTCGATGAGTCTTCGAACCGCAACTAAAGCTGCGTCTCTCCGAATTGGACCGAAGTTACTTCGATTCGACAGCAACAGTCTACTACCCTAGCATGTTGGAACTTGACAAAATCGTCGCATTTGATGGGAAATACTGAGCACACTCGTTAAAAACATGTACTAGTGCCAGTGAGTGATAGATGCGGCTGCACACAGAGTGCTTTTCACAAGAGAAGTGTGTATTCAACACTGATATACCTCAACCAAGTAGAGGGAGGTACCCAAAACTATGCGTCGCTTTTCTTCTTCTTCTTCTTGGGTGAGTCTCCATTAGTGGCGGTTGTTTGGGATTTTTCGGCCTTGAGTGCTTTCTTTTTCTCCTTCCTTGCCTTCCGCTCGGCTTCCGTCTCGCCGTCCTCCTGCTTGTACTCAGCGAGCAAACACAGTAATCACCCACAAAGACTAACCTTGGCTTCATTGGCATCTGTTTGATTGTGTCCCTCACTTTCTCGCCGTTTCCGTTTCTTCTCCTTCTTGTTTTCTCTTGGCTCCTCGTCGACGTCCATCTTGTCAGCGTCCGACTCAACTGCCCTTTCTTTCTCGGCCTTCCGCTTCGCTTTCCGCTCTTCTTTCGCCTTCTTCTTCTCAGCCTTCACGTCCAGGACTGCTTGAATAGCCGTCTCCAGTGGCTCTCGTTGTGTAGGGACGAGGTCAACAGCATCCCCAGCTGTGTTATACGTCTTCGTGTCGCCTTTCATCGTGAACTTTTGTTGCTTCTTGCCGTCATCCGCATATCGTCGAACACCAGACGCATCGCTTTGGTGTTCTAGTGCACGTAGCCGGGACTCCAATTTTGCACGATTCTCGAGACCAACAGAAGGGGCTTGATCCTCCGACTTGCCGTCGGCGTCGGTGAGAGCATCGACACGGATCGAGAGTGCAGCTTTTGTCGCAACCATACGCGCCATCTATAACATACGTTCATACGTTGAAGCAAATCAAAGTCTTAGGCTCACCTTTCCCTTGAGCTTTGGAGGAGCTTGGCCAATCAACGATGCCTGTGGACTCTGATCAGTCGGGAGCAAGAGTAAGAAAACAGGTAGGACGCACGCACATGGTAAATAAGCCCGTATTTCGGGGTATCATGTTTTGTTTTCAGTGCACGAAAAAGTGCTTTCTCAGCACCAAGAATCTGAACCGTAGAAGCTGGATACTTTGCCAGGTTCAAAAGGCTCCCAGCGTGTGATATCAGCCTTGCACCGACAAGATCCCCAACGAGAACCGTGAGGTTTGGAGCCACCGCATTCATGCGATTGCGTAGATATTCTGCGAGTTGGGCACGGTACGCAGAGATGGAGATCACCTGGTCACACAGTGCGTGTATGTGCGATATGTCGCTGTCTGAAATCTCCGTACCCATTGAAATTTCGGCAGCAGTCTTAAGGACCGCCTCTAGGTCCTCCGGCAAGATGGTTTCGAATGACGTCGTTACTGCATTCGTACGAAAACCCATAGCTCGGACGACTTTTGCATACGCGAGGTTGTCCGAGATTATTTTAGCCATTTCGGGAAAATGCCACCCGTACCATTCCTTAGGATGAGGTGTCAATGGTAAGCCAGACTTGAGTATGCAGTCTACCCACTTTTACACGCATGGCATAAATATTTATTTCCTTGTCCAAGTCGTCGAGGAGGGCAATAGCTTGTACTATCATCGTGTCAACTTTGTTCGGAGAGAATTTTAGCTTGAAGCTGAGACTTGCATGAATAACATGATGCCCGCCATCATGGTCGAACTTACCGAGATAATGAGTGACTTAAACCTAAGCTCATGGTAGCAAGGTCCTTGGGGTCAAGACCATCCATCAAGGCTGCTATTTGGGCGCGAATGCCTCTCCATAGGTCGCTGTGGTCATCAGGTGATAATGCAGAGACCTTGATGCCCAACTTCTTCGATATCGAGTGGGCTGGAAAGTATATGAGCACACAAGACGAAAGATGATTGTTCCACACACCTAAGCGGGGATCTATCACAACCAAAGATTCCTTTCCCTTGCCTTTGTCCACCACTTCCTCTGACAAGAACTTCTTCAGGCCTTTTCCCAATTTCCCGTCCTGGACGGCTGTGAGATCCTCGACCGCAGTCGCCGTCGAAGTAAAGCGATGCAGTGCCTTCAACTTGAGCCTTTGAAGGCAGACTCGACATGTTAGTTGCTAGACGGAGGCAGACATGAGATCGACGCACAGTTTATTTGCTTTTTCTGGTGTCTCGAATTCCCTGTATAGATCGGCCGAATCGAGTTTTGCTGAGTCGCTCAGCTTGAAGAGGCAGTAGCCCATAGCTGTCTCGTACAGGACCAGCATCTTGAAATATGAGTCCTCGAGAACGAGGTAATATGGCAATGAATCCTTGACTGAGTGTTGTCCTTTGCGCGTTTTTTCGAGCGTGGTAACTTGACCCACGAAAGGCAATCTGGAACGATAACGGGTCGACCGACCCGATCAAGCCAAGCGAACTGAAATGACGGTGTTCAAGGCCTTGGTACCGTTCGTTTTCCTCGGAGTCGTCGCTCAGGCGGTATTCCAGAGCCACCTCGTCGTGGATAATGTTGCTAGTGAGGTCTCTTTCGACCCGGCGATGCCGATGAGCCTCTCTGCCATTTCGTCCGAAGAGTCTTTCACAGCTCTCTCGCACCCCCGCTTTCCCCACCACGCTGTTCGTATCAAAAAGTCAACCTTTTGCGACCCGACTGTATCGTCAGTCTGCGTTGATCACACGTCTTTTCTCAATACTCATTGTAGTCAGTGTTTATACAGGTTACTTGGATGTTGACCAGGGTGCCAAGCACTTGTTCTTCTACTTCTTTGAAAGCAGGAGGGACCCAGCACAGGGTAGGTCTAGCATCCAACGTGCACACGAACGGTCGACGTACATTACCTTTAGACGATGTTATGATGTGGATCAATGGAGGTCGGATACCCCGGTTTTTATCTGCAGACTCGGACTCATGAGTCAGCCCACTCCAGGACCGGGATGCACCTCTTCCCTCGGTCTGTTGTTTGAACTAGGTGCAGACATTTGTTTCATTTCATGAAAGAATACCCCTTTTTATGCGCATACGGGGTCAGGTCCTTGTCGCATTGACATCACCGAAACTTCCACTAATGGCACAACCTGGAACCCTTATTCGTGGAACAACGAGGCCAATATCTTCTTCCTCGATCAGCCGTGAGTCTATCCGCTTGTATGATTATCTATGAGATAACTTTCACAATAATTGTAGTGTCGGGGTTGGGTACTCTTACGCCGACTTCGGTGAGACTGTCGAGACAACAGAAGAAGCCGCTCGTAATGTCCACGCGTTTTTAACCATCTTCTTTGAAAATTTTAAACAGTTCGCTGGACGGCGTTTTCACCTGTCTGGGGAGTCATATGCGGTGAGTAGATTCGTTGAGAGCTATGTTGTACACGGCAAAGCATAACATTGTGCATTAGGGCCGCTACCTTCCCGTATTCGCAAGCGAGATATACGATCAGAACATCATCTCCAAGACTGAAGGACGTGCTGTTATTAATCTCCAAAGTGTCATTATTGGAAACGGTATCACCGATGTTTCGACGTAACTATCTGATTCTTGTCCTCACGCACTGTTGTTGAACTCGAGCATCTGAAGGCTATATGAGGGCTTGTACGATATCCAATGTGGTACATCTGCTTTAGATGTCCCATTCCAAACTATCAGCAATTGTGTCCAAATCAAGGCAGCGGTATGTCAATCTCTTCTCCAACCCTGTTATCACTCAAGTGTCCGCCTTTCGTAGCTGCCAAGGTGCCAGGCAGCGATACGTAAATATTGTATCGACCAATTTGATCACATAGGCTGTGAGTCGACGGTGGAATTCTGTGACAACCATATCAGAGGACCCTACTGGGATAGCGGTGAGTCTTGCTCCATTGCAAGCCTTGCATCAACTTAAAATTTGTTCAGGACGAAATGTCTACGACGTGTCTATGGTCCGTATCTTCTCTATTTCAAATTCGGGCATTCGCATCGTTGAACTTGCTCTAGGTTTGCGAATCACAGGACCTCTGCTACCCCGAAGATGGTGCCATTGAAGAGTTCCTCAATTACCCCGGCACGCGTGCCTTACTAGGTGCTGAAAGCCCTGGAAATTTCACCTCGTGCTCAGACGCAGTTGGGGACAACTTCGCTTTGCACTTAGATAAGTGGTCGCATCACACTCAAGATTATGTCGCAGCTCTTCTCGAGCGTAGCATCCGAGTTCTGATCTATGCTGGGACATACGACTGGCAGTGCAACTGGGTGGCTAACAAGCTTTGGGTTGATAAGCTTGACTGGACCGGCAACGAAGCGTACAGGAAACAAGCCTGGAGGTCTTGGCTAGTTAATGGGAATCCTGCCGGAGAAACGAAAACTAGCGGCAAGTTGACATTTGCTAGTCTGTTCGGAGCTGGTCATATGATGAGTATTTTCAACCGCGCGTCATTTATTCACTATCTGACCCATAACTCACGTCCCTCATGACAAGCCCGAGGAAGCATTTGCATTAGTATCTAGGTGGTTGGCCCACAAGGATATCTAATTCATCTGTGATAATATTCCCAATTGCTGAGTTGAGAATTGGATGTTTCTATCCCGCCCCAAAGGAGCACCGATGAGTTCTGCCTTAAGCTTTCGGGTGGTTTTCTGGCTACGTCTTTTTCTCACTCGTCATGCCTGCCGGTCGTTCCCGACCCTACAGACACCATGGTGGGTAATTGTAGTCAATGATCACGGGTCAATTCCAGTAGAATCCGCGCAACGTAGGGGTTTCCCACGCATGTTGTTGTGCAGGAAACAAAGAATGTAAGTCATATGATTCATATCGGAATCTCTATAACGACGGAGTCTCAGCGTGACCAAATATGATAGTCGATTTGATCTGCTCAGAAAAGGTTTTAAAACAAATCTCCGGAATGTATGTATTGTTTCCTTCGCTCCTCCGTTTCTCGTACTGTCTGGAGGACAGTAATACATCTTGTGGTGAGCCCACCCGCCATTTCACTCTGTTAAAACTCTTGAACTGCGCATAGGCCTTGTTTTCCCGAGGGGCAGGACTCGTCAAGTTAATATATATCTCGTGGATTATTTATTCAAACTCTGGAAGTTTCCCGAGATGCATATCCCTCTGATTATTATCTTCCTCTGGGCCCTCGCTGCGGTTTTCGCATATCCGTTAAAGCGCAGCGCAGCGGCGGACATTCAAGTATTGGGTGTGTTGTGGGCTTGGGTTACAAAGTGGGTTGCTGATCGCGTCGCTATCTTAGCATTTGCCTATGTGTTGGAGCAGCTGGAGTCTGCCTTCTATACAGAGGCACTTAAACAATTTAATGCTTCCCACTTCGGGGCGGCAGGTTTCGTCTCGCCCCAAGTCCCGATTCAACAAATTCAAACGATTGCGAACGATGAGAATACCCATGTTCTCACTTTGCAGGTCTGTAAAATATTTATAGTCCACTGGCCAAGGACCCGTCCAAAAAAGCTCTGCCTTTCCAGTCTGCTATCCATGCTCTCGGTGGCCAAGTCGTCTCTAATTGCACGTTCAATTTTTCTTCCACCCTCACAAACGTCAACACGATGGTTGCTACCGCACGAGTAGTTGAGAACGTCGGTGTCGGTGCTTACCTGGGTGCATTGACTTCGTTAGCCGAGCCGGTACTGGTCGCGGCTGCAGGTAGTATCTTGACGGTCGAAGCTCGCCACCAGAGTATTCTCAACCTCCTATCCAACGCGACAAGCATCCCTCAGCCATTTGATGTCGCACTTACCCCGGCAGATGTCCTTGCAATCGCAGATACATTCATTTCTGGATGTAAATTAGGCTTTTCTGGTAAATCGTCCGAGCTTCTGCATACCGCGCTGCTGATTTACATACGCATTTAGCAAATCCCCCTCTGACTGTCACGAATAGCGGTCCCCTGCAGGCTGGAACGAAGCTTAATTTCAATTCTCCCGCTCTGAACGGAACCACCTCAGCGAATGTAAGTCCTTGCTTCTTCACACTGATGGCCAATCAAACCATGTCCTTGTCAGCAACTATCCTGTAAGATTGTCACAAGAGGGTCGAACGCGTCCCTTTACCAGCCGATGAACGGTTGCATGGTGCCTGCGAATGTTACAGGTCCCATGTATGTGTTCATCACCAACAATCAGACGGCCATGAAATCGCCATCCAATATGAATAGGACAATGAACTCGAGTATGGTCGTCGCTGGTCCCGCGCTGCTTTTTGTCAATCAACCAGACTTCATTGGCAACTTAATCCGGCCTGGTTTCAATGCTACTGGTGCCACAACCGGGAATCACACAATGGCGTCTACCATGCCCACAGCGACGACGGTGTCAACACTGCCATCCATCACTTCCAAAACAACGTCACTGGTGACAGGTATGCGAATATAACTTCGCCCTCTTCAGGTCTATGATGCGCTATCACAGGAACAACCTCAGCGCTTTCAGTGGCCACACATAGTTCTGCGGCGCCGACAACTTCTATCCCACCGTTGGGTGTTTTCACGACTACAATATCCCCTGTACAAGCTAGTGCTCTCCTGTCCAGTTTGGTAAGTTGATTAAAATTTCCTTCCTTTAGTAGAAGCTTGTACTGGTGTACACTGTAATGGTCTTCGACGTCTAGAAATTAATGTAACAACACTGGTATGGCAACAGCATTGTAACGGGCATAAATCAATCCTCGTCACTGTCATCACTTGAGGAGGTGCTGTCTTCGTCTTGACTCAACTGTCCACCAGCAAATTGGTTCAACGATATTGGTCGTCGGGGAACCGAGACCGGATCCGGTGACATCGCAGCCGCCAGTATATCTTCATCCAACCCCTCCAATTGTTGCTCCATCTCTTGTTCAAATGCATCGAGGTCAATCTCCTGAGCATCATTCTCCGCATGGGGGTCACCACCAACAATCGGGTCCCAGTCGTCTTCTTCTGAATCAGATTCCTCCTTAGGCGGAGGCCGTGAAGACGGCAGGACAACGGATGTAGCGGCATTTGGGAGTGCCAGTTGGGTGGCAGGTGGGGGTTTCTGGACCACTGGCGAGAGTCTTCGACGTTTTGTTGTACGAGTGGGAACTCCAAAGGCGAGGACCTCCTCCAGTTCAGAATCGATGATGTCCTGGGTGTCAGTGTCTCCCTTTACTCTTGAGCAGTCCTTTGACTTAAGTTTCGGCTTGGATATTGGCTCTTGCTGGTTGGGAGGAACGTTGCGCGGAGGCTTGGATTTATGGGGCAACGTCGGTGGTGGCGCTTTACTAGCAGCGAGGAGCAACTCCTCCTCTTCCTCTTCTTCTTCCTCCTTGAACCGATTCTTTTGTTCCGAGGTGACTGTTGCGATGATTTCTTCAAAGTCATCATCTGGTTCACCCTCAGCGTCCTCAAGCCCGACTAAATCTCTTTCTAGTTCCCTCGCTAGGTCTATGTTGTCATCGGCAGGTTGGGGTGTGATTGGCATTGCTAGATGGCCAACAATCAGCGCGTCAAGTAAGTCCGTGAGGGAGACGAATACTCACGAGAAGCTGTGTCTCGCTGGATTGTAGATGATGATGTCTGAACCTTTCGGTCATAACTAAAATTCATGAACGAGTCAATCTTCTCAAGGGTGAATGTCTGCAGAGTCATGTACATTAGCCGAATGACCAACCGAATGAACCGGGCACTTACACCCAGGTCTTCGTCATAAATCAACACACAGTCATATTCTTTAACTGGCTGTTCTGCGCCTTTAAAGAGATGACTTTCCCTTGCCTGTGGGACGTCGTCGGTGATCGTCCAACAACAACAAGACACGCACGTACCTGTGAGCTTGGTCGCTCTACCATGACACTCGTCGACTCCTTGGTGCGCTTCACCTCGATAGAACCAGGTTTATCTGGATCGATTGACTCTGGCTTGAAATTGTCTGAAGCGACGAATTGCTTGGTATATTAGTAGTGTGGGCATCCGAAACCCCGACGTACAGCGGAAGGAATAAAAGTCGCGATCTGGGAGGTTGCTAGCGCGCTTCGGCGGAGCGATCCCCTTTCGCGCCTTGAGAGCTCGTCCAAGTGAGGTGCCAATGCCTACTTTGTGGCGGCCAGTGACGGGCATCCATTGGGCATCGACTGAGGCCATGGTAGAGGGTCGATAACAAGACACGTGCGGTTACGCACTCAACGGCCAGCCATCATAAATGGCCTCCGCTTGGGCCTTGGTCCCCTTGTGCTGAAGTAAGCAACAGTGGAACTCCAGCGAAATGTGGAGGTCAACGAAATCCATTGGACAATGCAGTTTGAACGGAGTCATTACAACGAGTACAAGAATCAATCAATCCACCGCCGGATCCACCACAAGTCATGTCAGGAATCTTCGGCAAAGCGAACTTTGGTTTTTGTTTTCTTCTTTGGTTTGTCTACATCCGGCGTACCACCATTTGTCTCTGCGTGTTTACGTTTTTTCCGCTTTTCCTCCACTGTGGGTGCTGCTTCTTCGGTCGGTGCAATGAACGCCTCAGCACGTTCCGCACGGCGTTTGGATATCGCCTCCGCTTGCTGTATGACACGTTGTTAACCACGGAGTGTGAAAACGAGCACTGCACATATACCTTTTGTTTTCGTTGTTCCTCCTCTCGTGCTTGTTTTTGATGAGGCTTGAGAAAGTACTCTCCCGACTCGAGTTGAAGGTCAACCTGGGGAACAAAAGAGCTGAGAAGCTACCCCGTAGTCAACAACACACCAATACCTTGCGAGGTTGCTGGGGTGGTGGGAAGGGGGTGTAAACTTTCTTCGCATATTTTTCTTTCTTGGCGGGGACTGGCTCAAGCCCAGCTTCTTTGCGAGCTGCCTCCTTTGTCGTGAGCTTTTCGTTTTTCCGCATGGTCTTCTCAGACGTCTTGAGGTGGCGTTTCCGGAACTGAGGGAGGAAACGGTCCCATGTCTCATTTGCAAGTTTGGGGTCTTTGGCCAATTCTCGTCGAATCATGAGTTCCTACAAGAGCATTCAACAGGGGTCAAGACCGTAACGGGAATGAACCAACTTTTATCCGGTAAATCGGGTGTATGTTCTTCATGCAATCCAAAACGATACGTCGCACCTCCTTCAACGATTTGTGTGGGCCCATAACGCTGACCGTGTTACCTTGCACTAAAACATAGCACTGTGTCAAGAGCTCAATTGCCTAATCCTTTCTTTGTGAGCACATCGAAGTGTATGGCGACCCTAAAGTTACCTTAAGAGTACTGCCGTCAGGACCGATGATGCGCTGCCTCCTTTTGACAAAGCGCTCTTTGTTCCGTACAAGATTTCCGATTTTGATGATGTCACACGCGATATCATCTTGGAGGACTTTTGCCGCTTGGGTGACTGCAACGCCTCGAGCAAGGAGCTTGATCATGTCACGAGCTTTCAGTACGATGTATGGGTCATAGGTTTTACGCGTCGTGAGTACGGACATGGACCCGTGCACCAGATCAAGCGTGCATGCAATACCCTACATTTCGTGCAGTTGAACATAATCAAGATAGCCTCAGAGACTCACATGAGATTCTAAAGTTCGGGTGACCGCACTCCACACTTCCCTCAAATACTTTTCTCTGTACTTTGGAAAAAGAGTTGCGAAAGAGGATTCTTCGGTGAACACACCCCCTTTATTATCTGCTGGCGAGAAATGGTCGATCTTCCACTTATATGGTATCAGCGTCACAGCTCGCACCGAGGCAAGTTACGCTCACACTGAATGATTGTCAGTTTATCGTAAGACCGGAAACTTTGGCGACAAACGCTCACTGATCAATGTCGTCGGTGTCCCATGCTGATTCAACTAGAATGAGAAACACACGCGAGGGATACGGAGAGGCTCACGTTTGTCTTTGCGATGCTTCTTGGATGAACTCTTGGCAGGTTCCCCAGCTTGGGTTGCCATGTCACGTCAGCTACCTTTAGGCAGACCAACTTATGAGTCGGAAACAATGTCACGTAGTAGGAAATTTGAAACCATCGACGGCTGGTCGCTGCTTCATACGGGAGGTCACGTGTCTGCTCATACTACATCTATCTGTTTCTGTTTCGTATAGTTCTTCCTTGGAAACACAGCACCCATGGACAATCTTCCGGAAGGCAACTCGCTCGAAGAAACCGTGTCACCCTCACACGACACTGTGCTCTCCAGTGAAGAAGTCTCGGAGGTGCAAGTCGCTATCTCAAACGAGGACGCACAACCAGCAGCGTTACTAGATCGCATTGGTAGTGCCAAGGTATACTTGCTCTCCGACTCTACCCAAACGAGAACAGCGAAGGTGCGCTGAGTTGTATGTCAATATTCATTTGGAGAGCAGTAGCCTGATGCTACAGGTTTCTCCCCGCGAAGCGGAAACGGACCGACATTGAGGAGGATGAAGACGTAGACATGGATGAGAGTACGTTCTCTGATAAATGGATCATCGAATTGACTGAATACCGGTGTGTTAGATACTGTGCTGAGAGCTAATGCTCTCTTCCTCACCGGTGCACCTATCTCCCACCTTCCGACAGGACGCATATTCGCGTATGTCACACACTTTGACGCACAGCCAATCGGCCTGGAATGGGTGAACGATAGCAGTTGCGTGTTGGTATTCGAATCAAACACTCTGGCACGGGCAGCACATCGCTTTCTTCGAAAAACAGCTGCGGAAGACATGGATGAAGATGGCTTTGTAACTGCGAAGTCTATCCCTGTTACCCTTTGGCTTCCGGAAGACAGGATCAGTCAAAGTCTGGGGCAGGGAGAAGGGCTAAGGGGTACCATAAAGATGAGGTGGGCAAAGAACGACGATGCGAAGAAAAAGGGTGCGATGAAGGAGAGCGAATTCTACAGAAAATACGGGACAGGTGCGGGGAAAGATAGTGATGCACCACAAAAGCGGAGGCGAGACGAACGGTCATTGTTGGATGCGTCGAAGCTTGATGATGACCTAGATGCCTTTCTTGGAAACGAGAGGCGGTCATCGCATTCTCCACCACCGACGAAAACGCACGCCGATCGGTTGTCCGAGAGTAGGTCGCTGATCGCGCGTACCTCTCCGCCAGATTCTAGTGTCAATCTGAGGCGTCGCATCTCTTCCGCACCTCGCGATGCCTTAACATCTAGATTCCCTGACCCTCGTCGATTGCATGATGAAGATGAGCAAGGTGACTTCCGGCGAGGTAAGGGTAGAGGGCGAAGGAACCCTCGACCGCAGAAAACCCAGAAAGAACTTGATGATGAACTTGATGCTTTCCTGAATGAGAAAGACTAGTTCTGGTATGTTTGCATTCTGTCTGGTTTGATCATCTACTGATACCGTCTCGCTCAGAAAGGTTCTCCCCCTGATTCAATGCGTCTATGTGTTGTCCAGTTAGTGTGTATTAGCAGTACTTGGGACAGATTATCAAACACCACTTTCACAAAGCTTTGAAGATTATTTGTTACTCGTCCGTCTGAGTGCAAGTCTATACGCTCTTATCTAATATGGACCCTCAGATGCGAACGAGCCATACAAAACGCCAACCACTCCACACGATCCATTTACACCAGATGGCGCAACAAAATAAACTCTAGAATAGATACTGATCGTAGACTAGCCAAATCGTCCCACAACCCCAGCTGGACCGCAAAAGTCAATAACACATGGCGACCCCTCCTCCACGCCACACACGACCTCCCATCCAACTGGGTTACAAAACTTGAGGTTTTAGTGGGTATCACCCCGCCTAGGCCCCCTGCTTGAGACCGGGGAAACCGGACAGTTTACGGAGTCCCACACCCCCTACTAACATAGGGCGTGCATAAGTTATGAGAGCATTTTTCCTCGGACCGGACTGTTCCTTCTTTCGGGCCTTCCGCCATAGTGTATTGAGTAGGACTAGACTTGTCAGTTGCTACCCAATAATATCACTTGTCCAAAAAAAAAAAAGTCTATACGCTGGTTTCAAATTATTCCCGCTACGGATAGTAGTGGGTCTTGGGTGGGGTCTTTAAAACGCCATTTAGCAGGCTGATGCTGGTAACCATGGTTATTATTTGTACAGGTTTTGTCTCTACTCGGGACTTGTACTGTTTCAACCTTTGTCTCCAGTTAGCTTTTCAGCATCGTTATTTAAGGACACTCCTCGGTCGATGTTCGTTCGCGAACACTTTCCCCCTCTTTTCCCCCTCCCCCTTTCCGTCCCCCGAGAAAACGGGGGGTTCGTGCTTATCGTAGCATCCAAGTAGTATCTGCATTGTTTGATATGGCGGCCAGTGCCGCGGTTGTGCAATGCAGTCCGTTTACATGCCTGATAGTGGTTGGGCCACTCGTCGTCAATAACTCGTAAGCAGCACTCCGCCTCCCTTGCTGTTACGCATTTGCACGACGTGCTTCATCAGGCAACCTCTTGTGTCTCGTGCTGACGCAGACCCATTGCAAGAGATATGTGCGCAGCATGGTTTCCCTGATGCTGATGAGGGCGACATCGCTTCGTGATTACCCACCTCTTTACCAGAGCACGCGCCAATGTGCGGGCCAATGATGTAGCCCACGTCAATCCGGTCCCTTGTACTGTTTGTGGTGTCATTTCGTTGGAGATGCGCCATGCTGACCAGATGGTTGGCTTTCTCGTTGAATCTGTGCCACTCGTGTGTGTCCCTGAATTTTGAGTGACACAGGGAACGCACTCTGGTTACCTTTGGTTCTCTTCGTGGGCTCGCTCGACGGTGATTGTGATCTATTGTCTTTGAACCTGCGACTCGGCGTTAAGACACAAGACTTCAAGTCGAATTATTATTTGTACGTTTGTTGGGTCAGCATGAATGCAAATGAAAAAGGTGGCCGTAGTGGGTGTTGCCACGGATGTGGCCTTTAGTTGGTTATTATTGTGCAGCACGTTTTCTCCCCTTCAGGCATGCGCTCGTCCTGATGACATACCCTGAGTTTGGAATGCATACCTGGCCATGTGCTCGACGTTCAACGGATTCCTAAACTGACCTTAGTTGTCGCCAAGCTAGGGCATCTCAACTTCCCAAGTCAGGTCGCAACGAGCACTGATGATTCTCGTCCTGTGTGACTTCAATGCTATGGCATGAAGCGCATTGTACCATGGCCTCCGTCCATAGAGACAACCAAGCCTTGGCTCTGGTCGATTTAGACATCGATCCCAGCGATAGGGTGTAGGTATTCAAATTATCGCAAAGTAGCGAATGAGAAGCATAACGACGTACCTTCCGATTATGACAGAACTCGACTCCATTCTACAAGTACATACGGTCCTCTGTGCCAAAAGTATCTTTCTTGAAGATGTGTATCAAAAATGTGTTCCCCTCCGAGTTGATTGCGGCGTAGTGTTGACAGACAGGGGCAATTCCAAAATTGGTGTTCAGAACATTTGATCGCTGTAAGCTTGCGCCGCACCGTCACTTCCGGACAATATGGCGAGGAAGACGTCTCTACGGTGCCAGTCCGAGGGCCAGGCTGAGGGCTCTCGCACAGGAGAGGCATCAATGTCACCACCGCCTGTTCCATCGCACACGATCAAGCCCGACACAGATGACGAAGAGAAAAGTGCTAATGGTAGCTCACCCCACTCGGATGTGATCAAGGAGGACGACTACGCGGGGGAGATCGGTGATCTGGCGGATAGCGAAGGGTATGCGGGCCCAACCCTTTCCGAAAAAATAGTGAAGCCGCTCACCCCCGAGGCTGTTGCGGCCTTCAATGCGGCGCAAGCGCGTTCTGGGGTCATATACATTTCACGCATACCGCCTGGCATGCAGCCTGCCAAGGTCCGTCACCTTTTGTCTCAATATGGAGAAGTCGGAAGGGTGTATCTACAGCAGGAAGGTGGGATACTTGAACTCCTGACCTTTATATTTGCTGAGGACTTCGGCTAGATGCAAAGACCGCATACTTGAGACGGAAATACACCACCACAAAGAAGCCCCACTTTGTCGAAGGCTGGGTAGAATTCAAGGACAAGCAAGTCGCTCGGTCTGTTGCGGGGATGCTCAACGCTCAGCCAATCGGGGGTAAGAAAGGAACACGATGGCGAGACGATGTATGGACGATGAAATATCTTCCCAAGTTCAAGTGGAACATGTTGACCGAGCAAATAGGTGGGAAACAAGCACTCTGAATGTGTATACTGTCACTAAACGTATGGCATAGCTCACGAGGCTGCCGCGCACGCAGCCAAGCTGCGAGTTGAGCTCACGCAGTCGAAATCAGAGCAGCGCGAATACCTGCGGAATGTTGAGCTCGCACGGATACTGGACAAGCGAAACGAGAAACGAAAAGAGAAGGGACAAGGACCGATTGAACTCAAGCGACTAGTCGATAACGAGGAAAGGAAACAGGCGAAACGGCAAAAGATTGTAGACAACACAGCCGAGCCTGCAGAGCTAGAAACTATGTTGGGCAGTATATTCTAGGAAGAATGCCGAGATGCCGACACAAAATTTAATGTCAGATTGAGTCGGAGAATGAAACGGGAGGGAAATGTCAGCGTTGACTTGCTCAGTTTTCTTGTGTCGCGCGCACATTGTTCGCCAACGCTGCGTCGAGTTCTTCGACCCGGCCTCAACACAAAGCAGTGTCGCGATACAAGAGGTCTGTCTAATTCTCCTCATCATGCATACAAGCGCTCTCTCCTCTCCCTCTCCCTCTTGTCCTCATTCTTGTTCTCAAACCATGGACTAAGATTCCTCTCTCAGCTCTTTCCTCTTCTTGACATACCGTTCATGTCTTCTTGGTCTGCTTCTGCTTATCCACCTCCCCGGCGCTCTCGCTCTCGCTCTCCAAGGAGTACCTTCCCTCCGCGGCCGCCGTATCCTGACTCCTACGCCCCCGACTACCGCGGCGTATGGGACGGTTTCGACAGAGAGAGACCATGGCCTGACTACGAGAGGGATCGTGCACCATACGACCATGCCAGACGTGGGAGGAGCCGTAGCCCCCCTCCCGACGACAGTATGTCCCAAATTCGTGTACATCTTCTCGTTGCCTCATCCTCTTGCAGATCGCAAGCGTCGTCGCTCCATGTCACCTTACGACCGGGAGCGTTATGACCCTCGTCCTCGATATGGTGATGACTATGGTATTTTGTTAAATTCAAAGTTCACTGCAAGTTTTAACAACCTTCTCTTTAGATGCTCATTCCCGTACATATGGTTATAGATCGCCCCCTCGTGCACAGTTCCCTGCACCGTACCCCCCTCAACCACCTCCACCGTCGCGGAGAGCGCCTGTTGACCCTCGTACCATGGACCACCCTGCTACATTGAAACAATATGCGGAATGGTTCAGGTATTATTTCCCACAACAAGCGACTGAAGAGGATAATGCCGACAAAGCTGCGGAGCAAGAGGCAGGTGATGGATCCAAGCCTCGCAACGGTATTCGTTCTCGCTGGGAGAGATACAAGAAGGAGTTCATGTCTACTCAGGTTCGTACCCCCTTGTCCCAGCCGTCAATCGTGGTTCAGATGCTCCTCCCAACGATGACTTTTGAGGTGGATTTGACTGAATTCTCGTATTTGTATTGTAGTTGCAAACGATGTTTGACCATCACAGGAAGTCTCCTTGGTTTGCGGAGAAGTATGATCCGGCGCCGGAGTTTTTCGCGCTCCGTCGTCGCCTTAGAAAGGATGGATGGAAAGGTCGTTTGAACACATTCGTTCAAGACTTGGAGTTGGGCAAACTTGACCCCGACCTGAATGAGCCTGAGTCCGAGTCCAGTGCACAACACAAGGACTCTGCAGCCTCGGGTGATGTGGGCGAGAACGTGGCTCCCACCGAGGAAGTCAAGAATACCGCAGATGATGACATGCAGTTCACTATGGATGCTGAGGAAGATACTGGTGAACATGATGCAAGCCGAGTTGAGAATGGGAAAGCGGTTATTGAACACAAGCGGAGTAATCGTGGTGAAGAGATATCTGTTCCTCCCGAGGGCAACCAAGTGATGATTCGTACCATTCCTCCGGACATTGGTCGACTCAAACTTGAGGAGGTGTGTTCAACGTGACACTGCCATTTGTATAATCTTTGATTTGATTTGCAGGCTTGCAGCAAGATTCCGGGATTTATGTATCTAGCATTAGGTGATCCCCTCCAGAAACGCAATTTCTACCGCGCGGGTTGGATCAAATTCCGTGATGATGCCGATATGACCACCGTGATGAGTGAGCTGACGGATAAAAAGGTGGGTTGCTTCAAGCCAGCTCTTCAGCATGCTTAATTTATGAGTTGCTGTAGATTGAAGGGTTCAAACTACACGTGTCACATAATATGAAACCCTTTGTCAACCGTGTTCGCTATGTCCCTGAAGTTGCGAGCAGGCCCGACCGCATTGAAAAGGACCTAGCGAATGTGAAGATTTTGGCGTCGATCTTGGAAGAAGAATGTACTACGTTGTATAAATCTTCGACCTCTTCCACGGGTGGCGACAGCATGGACACGGACGGCGGTGCAAGGCCGGAGGACGTCGGTGTGCAGACAGACAATGAGGATGATCCAGTGCTGAGAGAAGCCGGATCTGAGGCGGTTGAGCGGCGAATTGAAAAAATTACGGGGGAGTTGCGTGAACAAGGCGTTGATGAGAAGGTGTTGGAGGCGAAGAAGGTGAGCAGAGTTTATGTCTACACCGTGAAAACTTCTCATGCTGTTCTGGCGCAAGGCGGTGATTTCTTTGGATTTATATATTGCCTACCTGCGCGCAGCGTACCACACCTGCTACTACTGCGCTGTTGTTACCGATCATCTAGAAGAATTACAGCGTAAGTGCCTGACGCACGTGAGGAAGCCTCTGTCAAAGTCACTGCTTGAGGAGGTTAAGGCAGCTGAAACCGAGAAGGTTGAGAAGGAAAAGAGAGAAAAGGAGGACGAAAAAGAGGCTGAAACCACAGCAACGAAGCCCGCTGAATTCGGCAGGGACTGGAGGAGAAATGGTATGCACCCGCAATGCTCTGATGTTCATAACTCATAGCCCAGCCTTCGCAGATGAGCGTTGGCTGGAGTGGTTCGATACAAAGATTGCTCTCCTTATCAACAGAGACGGCGTAGACCCCCGTGACTACGGGGGCAAGAGTTACGACGAGTAAGCGTTCACTATTTTGGTCCTCATAACGATCCCATGCTCATATCTTGGAAGGGAGCTTTCGAAGGCAGTCGAACCATTCATCAAACAGGAAGACGAAGGACGTTTCAGGTGCAAAACGTGCCAAAAGCTGTTCAAGGCCACCTCCTTTGTCGAGAAGCACATTGCCAACAAACACCCTGAGCTGGTCAAGCAGCTCGATGAGGTAAGAACAAGTTCCTGAATAAGAGGTGTATTGATTTCCGGCAGGTCCCGTATTTCAACAATTTCGCACTAGACCCTCACAGGATCCAGCCCTTCACGCACCCTCCTCCCATGACAGGCAACAGCCAAGCACCTCCGCAGGCGTATGGTATTCAGGGTCCGAGTGTTTACATGCCCGAATATGGTCGTCCCAATCTGTTTTATGGTGGTCACCCTGCGGCATATGTACCCCCACCACCACCTTACATGGGCGGTTATTGGGACCCTTACGGTTATCAGTATCCTCCCGGTTCTTTCCCGCCCCCACCGCCTCCGCGGAGGGATGAAGCTACCACGGCACGTCGTTTGAGTGATCGCATAAGCGGTTATGCACCAGGCTTTGACCAGCCGGTGGAGATTACGGTTCCCGCGGCGGCTGGGCTGCCTGCTAAGCCTCTCGTGGTGTTAGATGCTCCTCTTGGTGGCCACGAAGCAAATGGTAGAAAAGGCGGCCGCCGTCAAGGACTGAGCGGCGCACCGCCACCGCCTCCGCCGCCTGACGCCAAGGAGGACCCGCGGGCTGCGGCGGGCAAGAAAGTTAGCTACCATGATATGGACTTGGTTGCGGAGGGAGATGTTGAGCTGACCTATTGAAATCTTAGTCTAGGAGCGTACTATTTGAGTGACTGTAACTTTTTTACGACTGATTGTTTTTATGAAATCTACACTGGTCGGTTCCCATTTACCATGAGGAGTACGGCAGCTTTTGTGACAAGGAGTGACATTGAAGACCGCCACACACCCTTCATTTCACGAGCTGGACGTCGATCGAGGGCTCAGTCAAGAACCCGGGTGTCCCTCCTCAAAGTCCCCGCTAAAATACTTATCCCATCTCGTCTCCTGGCGAGGCCTTTCCTTTCTCTTATACTCCTCTAATCGCTGTCGCCAGGAGCTCGGTTTCCTGTCGCCACGCCCGAGTCTTGTCATGACCGGGGCAAAACAGGTCTTTGCTCCTCGTTATCCTCTCTCCCATGATGACCCTCCCGACCTTGTCGGTCCAAGCAAGTTTGCTGTAACTTGGCCCGCCGAGCCCTCCCCACCTATCCAGTCACCTCTTGGCCATCCCGTAGAACGATCTGCTGTCCTCAGCTCTTCTGAGGCAGACTCCGATCTGTCAGAAAGGGAGCTTTCGTCCATCGATAAGCTCTCTCAGGCCGAGCTCTCCGATGATTATGACACTTCCACCAGCCACCGCAGGTGTTTTCAGCAGCAGTTCGGAATCGCAAACACGCAAGACGGGTGCTCAGATACTCCCCGACCATCCCGCACATTCCCAGCACCTTTACCCTCCCAGCTTGAGCACCTTCAGAATCCTCGCAGGATTCAGGCGGTGCTTCCGCTCTCGACGGGTGTCCCAGTCACGCCAAACCCATTTGACGGCTCGCGTTTCCATGAGGTTTCATTAGAGCTGGCAGACTCCGTAGAAATGGTCGTCCAGACACTCCTACAAATATCCCCCGCGCAGATCCTTGACCCTGCTAAGGAACAATACGCGGCCTGCTCGCTGTCGGTACCGACCTCTTCCGTATCTGCGGTGCTTACTACGATGAAGAATCTCAATTTCGTGTCTGCCAACATGCCAGAATTGTGTGCACGGAGCGGACGTACTATTCCGCAGGCTGAAAATGATGCACCGGTTTCATCACCCGCAACACGCACCCGCGTCGCCCACTCGGACTTTGATGTTGGAGAAATGCTGCAGGGCGTAGGCGACGCGCTGAGTGGATGCGCTGCGCAGAGAGGTGTGGACCTTGTGCTTTTCCATGCGGATGTCGGCTTGAGACACGTCGCTGTCCGTGGCGAGGAGTTTGGGCTTTCGAACACTTTGACGCATGTGAGCAAACTCAATGGTGGGATCGAGCAGTGTCGTTCTGACGGTTTCAAAGGTTATTCGCCAAGTTCTACACACTGCCCGCCGAGGCGACGCGATCGACGTTGAGCTGTCTATTAAACCGGTCTTGGATGGTTTGTCTGATTCTCCGGTTGAAACTGAGAGCATGCGCGGTCAAAACAGGAGGGGTTCCTACATGTCGAATATCGAAGATGGGCACGTTCGTTGCACATTTCGTGTCAACCATTATTTCACCTCGGACATCCTCGCTTCTACCGTTGCCGATTCTTCTTCCCGACCCAAGCCCAATTTCGGATCCCCCTTACTGCGGCGACTGTGTTCACGCACAGGCGCTTCCTTCGCTTGCGATCTGCATGCTCGGGAGTCGCTTCCAGGCCGTGCGTGCGAATTAGAGTTTCCTTTGGAATCTGGATCCCTTGCCGCCATCAGTGCAAGAACCACGCCTGAGCTAGAGCATAGTTCTCCACTACTCTCTGGGACTCGGATAGCTAAAGAACCAACTCTGGAGGAATTGGTGCAGTTTTCGGAAACACTGCGAGGCAAGAGGGCCACCTTGTACGCGAAGGAAAGTAGCGCGTTTGCTCACCATTTGACGAGCTATCTCACTACGTGGGGTATGGACGTTAGCCACGTCTCGCCGGAATCTGATGCAGATGGTCATCAAGCCGTCTCTGATAAGGTTTCGTCCTCCGACAACAACCCAGGGGCAAATCCACAGTCGACCAAACCTCGCCACTGGAGCTCTACAGATAACATTTCCCACGAAAATTCTAGCATGGCATCTAATGGGACACCCCGAGTCGCACCGTCAGGGACTTTCATTTTCATTGATGACGACGTGTCGGTTCTGCGTGAGAGGATACAAAAGGACCGTGCTGAGCGACTGCCTCTCCCATCTGCCGTGCACTCACGGGGCAAACGACCGTCCCTGGCTGCTCATCACCGACCCAAGTCCTCCCCGCAGATAGCCAGAGCGTTGGGATATGGTTCTCCCACTAGCGCGCAGGCAACGTCTGCACATGTCATCGTGCATTTCACAAGCCTAGCGAACTACAAGGCTGTCAAGGACATCGTTCAAACAGATCTTGCTCTTTCGGTAGACGCATTCATCAAGCCACCTCTGGACATCATGATTATCCCCAAGCCAGCAGGACCGCGTCGGTTCTTGACTGCCCTCCACACTGCGGTGACGAAGCCCATTGTCGATCCTCTGTTTGCTCCTATTGCCAGTTCCCCGACGAGTCCAGGGATCCATAGCCCACCTTTTTTCAACCACGGGCAAACTACTCCGAAGTCTCCGCCGTCGCGACCTGTTTACTCTCCTCGTGCGACCTCTGACCGTGCTGCCAAGTCACCAAGGGAAGTGATGGGCGAACCGCATGCTCTACATCCACCGTCTCCGCTTGCCATCTCGGATACGGCAGAGTACTTCCCTGATGGCTCTATGAAACTTGGTATGTCACCCGCTTCTGGACTCGTGATCTCCAGTCCAGATGGTCAACCTACTGGTATCGTGTTCCAACCGAGAGCTAAAGGGGCCAAGACACCTGGAGTACCCGGCTCTGCGGAAGTGCCAAAGGCGCAGTTCCTTATACCTACACCAGACAGGGTGCGCCGACCAGCTTCGCGTCGACCGTCAAGCAGTGAAGACAAGAACCCAGCTCAACAGGTTGTTTCCTTTTCTGCACTCCACACTCAGGGGCCTAGCACACCTATCCCCCATCGCCAAGATTCATTACCGAGTCCTGATGGTCAGACTTCTACAGCCAATTCTGCCGCAAAAGTGAAGATTAGGAAACCATCTGTATTGGCCGATGACGTTGGTCCTTCTCCTGCTTCATCGTGGAAGGGGAGTCCAGTCGATACGAGGAAAACATCATCGCCACCAGGGTCGCCCAACGTTCCTGATCCGCCCACAAATACTTTTACGAGACGACCCTCCAGGCGGGTACAAGATCAGAAGCCTTCGACGCCACCTACCATACCTACTAAGGTGGGGAAGGGAACAAACGACACGAACATCGTTCCGCCAATCAGCGTCCTCATCGTTGATGGTCTGTATTGTTAGCCCTCGCTCCGAGTTATACTAATCTGTTGGCTTAGATAACCCGATCAATCAGACGATTCTGTCAACATTTATGCGGAAAAAGAAAATCAAGTATGACGTTGCAAAGAATGGAGAGGAGGCTGTACAAAAATGGCGTAGTGGGGGGTTCCATCTTATTTTGGTGAGCCTGAGAGAGAGCTAAATTTTACACTTCTCTGACGATGCTACAGATGGACATTCAAATGCCTGTCATGGATGGAATTCAAGCAACAAAGGAAATCCGACAACTCGAAGCTGCTGCATGCACTCCCTCGACCCCTCAGTCTGACACCAGTGCTCGTACACCCTCTGATGTTGCCTCATCCGAGTCGCGCGCATTGACATCACCCTATCGCTCTTCGGTCATCATCGTCGCACTAACAGCGTCCTCCCTTCAAAGTGATCGAGTTGCTGCACTCGCGGCGGGATGCAATGACTTTCTAACAAAGCCTGTGTCATTGCAATGGCTCAACAACAAGATCATCGAGTGGGGCTCCATCAAAGCACTGCAAATGTGGGCCGACTTGCGTCCGGAAGCTGCAAAGTCGATTTCAACGGAGCAAAACACACAAGCTCAGGCTGTCGCTCGTCGCTTACATGTGCCTGAAGGGAGGGCCACGCCAATGAACTCTCCGAGTCGTTCGTCGTCCATCGGAAAGACGGAAGGGCACTACGAAGGGGTGCCCCTCATTGTGTCTTCGAACGTGTTACCCCCCTCGGAGAAACTGGACGCGTTGCTGAAACTCAGTGAAAACCTCTCGACCTCTTCGACGAATAATGAACCGGATCCAACCAATAAGCACGAAGGAGCAACCACGTCAAGTAAGCAATCTATAACCTGTTTTTGGAGCGATTTTTGGTACTTATCATCTGTCAGGTCCAGTAGTCGATGCATCGACGATCACAGGTGCAGAAGGCCCAATTTGTTCGGTGTCCAATGTCGCTGATGCCAGTGTCAGGTAGACGATCACCACCGGCTGAGCGGCTAGCTTCCGCCACTGACGGTCCACCTCCGTCGCCCGGTAAGTCTCGAGCATTCCGTGCGAAATAACGCCCATGAAGGTCATCACAGAACTGCGAGAACGCGTTGGAAGCGTGGAGGCCGATGCTGGAATTCCTCCGGGCGATTCTCCGCTGAATTCGTCAGGTGGCCATAATGAGCCAGGTGAGACCCCTTGACGGTGGTGGGCGACCTTCGGAAGGCTTGTCTGGATGATCAAACCGCTATTCATACCCTTGACTCTGAAGGTCGCCGGGATCTTCCGGAAATACTTCTAGGCTCGCTATGGTATATTGTGCTAGTCTTATTCGTCAGTTTGACTTTGGGTTTTATGTTGTTCTGATTTTGGGATTCGCCACGTTTGTCTACGATATTCACGCCCACTGAGTTTGTTGATGGCTTTAGGAACATTTGGTTGTCTTTTTTTACGTGGGATAGCTGGAGCAATGGACGACACATGTTTGCTGAGTTTTTCGACGCGGATACGTACTACTTACCACATGAATTTCGATCACATGTGTGCCGCAAAAAGGAGAAAAATCTTCTCACGTCGGAGAGGGGTTTACCATACGGTGCCGATACGGTCGATAACCCATCGAGGCCGTTTCGGTGCGAGCGCGTGGCCCGACACGATCGTGCCAGCAGGCCGACCGCTCAGACGCGACGAGGACGTGAAAATGTTCGAATAATATTTGTTGGACAGAAAGATCGACTAATGTGAGGTTCGCGGCTAATGATGCCGGTATGATGCCGGAAGAGGTGCCGGATTGCCGACGGGGGTGGGAGGGTCGGAGTCAAAGACACAAGATTCACTCCGCTGGATGGGCATACTCCGCGAGTGGGCGTCTCCCAACCGCTTATTTCCCTACAGCTCCTCGTTTCTCCAAGTGTTCGCCGTTCTCCCAGAGCGAACGCTCCTCATCGTGTCCAGCGATGAATGGCATGCACGACAAGCGCACCTCCATCAGCCAACTTCTCAACCCTTCCTCCGACTCCTCTGCTTACCCCCATCCAACTCACCTCCCAAGTCTCTCGTCCCCTCCTGGTGTTTCCCAGTACCAGCATCCCCAGCATCCTCCACACGGTCCCTATTCCCAGCAACAAGATTCTGGTTCTTCCTTTCACCTTCGCGCTGCCAGCTGGGAACCTGTAAATGATGATCCAAATGCACCGAAACGCAGGCCTGACGCCGGGCCGCCCACCGGTCGATCGTATCCAATGCCACCTCATATATATGCAGAGATGAACGGAGACATGTCACAGAGGCAACCAAGGCCTAGGATGGACGAGCATGGAAACTTTGCAATGCCAACAGGTCCATGGTCCCCACAACCCGACGTTTCCGGCGTGCCCTATGGATCCCCGATCGTAGCTCCAATGTACTCTGACGAACGGACTGGTGAGCGAGCTTCCACTTTACACGTACTCGTGTTCCTAAGTCCAAAAGCATCCTCCCTAGCAATATCAGGCGACTACCCTCAAAACAGTCAGTGACGCGTGCAGTCAAATACCTGGCATCCTTGACTGACTTTGTCGCTTTGAGCAGATCAATACAACCATGCACCACAAGAGCATCATCCACAGCCTATTCACCCCCATCATGCATGTAATTGTTATTTCTATGTTATTTTCCCATCCCTTCCTGAGTTTTCGAAACGAAGCTTTACAGAATGCTGAAAGAGCCTCTGTTCGTCTAGCGGCGCGCTTCACTGCACCGATCGCAGGGCAACCTATGTTTGAAGTGGGTGCATTAATGCACGCACCTCCCGGAATGTTTTCCGCGATGTTGTACCAACATCCACAACACCCACCGCCCCCACCACCTCAGGTACAGAAGCGTCCATCATCAGAAGTTGAGGAGCCACCTTCACAGAAATCGAAGAAGGCCAAAAAGGCGAAACCCACGGACGGAAATGGTGCGAGTTGCTCTTCGCTTTCCGAGTATCTTTTCCTTACACAGCTGAAGCGTCCTCCAAACGTGGTTATAACGCCAGGAAAAGAAGCGAGGCAGCACAGATTGCTGCTCAAAATGGTCAGTTTTCAGTCATCTAGATCGGGATCCGCGTTCATCCCCATGTAGCGCAACTCATGCCAACTGTCTCTTACACCTCAACGTCTGCCGATAAGGGCAAGGAGAAGGCTGGTCAAGGTTGGTTTCTAATGATGTTTTACCACAACCTGACCTAAACGAATCCCCTGTGGGTATCGGGACAACAGAGAACGGGGGGCAAGGGAATGAAGCCTCTCCTCCACTTCATCCTGAACTTCAGTTCGCTCGTTGCATGTCAAATCGATACAGATCAGAACAATTCCCGCGGTGTGTTTCCTGCACGCGCCGCTGGGCTGGTGACACATGCCGGTTTCAAGGCATCCGCTTCTTTCTCAAGGACGGTCAGCGGAACATCGTGGGTATCAGCTTCGTGGAAAATCAGCGGCCGGATGCTCCAAGTATGAACTTCCCTGTTCAGTGGAATGTTCCTCTAACCGAGCAACATATTCGGCGAACGAAGGTAATTTACTGATTTCATCTGCCCCTTTCTTCGGCTCAACATAGCTCAGCGGACGATTGCAAAGGCCTTGCTACCCACGCTTCGTCAAGAGCTTGCTCACCTGGCTTACCCCGAAATCATACGGCGGACGAGAGAAAGTGAAGTTCGTGCCACATGCGGTAGGTTTTATTCGTGACAAAGCTTGCTGAAACCAAGTATCTTAAATGAATGCATATTTTTAGATACCTGCATGACTTCGATATTCTCGTGCAGTTGGATGTGCCGGTTGTGTGGCCGTGAAGCATGCGCTGAATGTTTCGAACAGGTCAAAGACTTGACTGAAGACAAGCCCGGCGCGACGCAGGCAGAGATCGCAGCTCTGCAAGCTAGACGAGAAAAACATGCTCACACAAACCCGTTTTTCCTATCCTGCACGCGCAGGAACGAGCATCATGCCAAGGATTTCTCTCCCATGTCACGATTCTGCAAATCTGAACTAGCACAAGCTATCAAGGACATGGAGACACTCCTGGCGGATTCGGATCCTGACGAGGTTCCTGTTATTGGGGTCATTGACCCCGCTCTTCAAAACGGACAACCCGCACCCAGCTCGGGCACGGGTGCGGTTTCAAATGGAGTTCCTGTCGATTCATCGGACTCTGAAATCCCTGCGCCGTCTACCCTCGGGGAAGCCGCACAAGTTCATCCTGCGGGTGACATGGGGGCCCAAATACTGCCTCCGCCTAATAACATTTTAACGGAGTCACCGGAAATTCCCTTTCATTCTACGATCACTATCTCGGACTCGGAGCTCACGGAGGAAGTATTCAGACCTCTTTGGGTCAAGGGAGATCCTCTGGTGGTCACTGGTCTCCTCCCGAAATTCCAGATTCAATGGACGCCTGAACATTTCCTTCAGAAATACAACTCCCAAAGCTGCCTCATACTTGAGTGTCAATCTGATGTGAATAAGCGCGTTACCGTCGGTGAATTCTTCTCGTGGTTCGGAAAGTACGAAGGCCGGGTCGAGTGTTGGAAATTGAAGGCGAGTTCCAGTGAGTATACGCGATCGGTGACGCTGAGTGTGCTTCCTAGGATTGGCCACCATCAACTGATTTCAAAACTGCATTTCCCGAGCTCTTCGAGGACTTTAGCAGGGTTGTACCGGTCCCCAGTTACGTCCGCCGAGATGGGGCACTCAATATCGCTTCACATTTCCCAAGTAATACGATTGCACCAGACCTCGGTACGCCGTGATCAGGGGCTTTGAGTGCATGATAGCTCACGAATTAAGCAGGTCCGAAGATGTATAATGCGATGGCATCCTTCGAGTCTGCAGGCAGCAAGGGGTCGACCAGACTGCATATGGATATGGCGGACGCTGTGAACATCATGACTTTTGCAACCCCCACCCCAGATGGGAAACCCGGTTGTGCTGCATGGGATCTCTTCCGTGCATGTGATGCAGACAAACTGCGTCTCTTCCTCCGGAGAAAGTTCAAAGGGTCGTATCAGCATGATCCCATACACTCGCAACAATTCTACCTTGACAGTGCGCTGAGGAAGGAACTCTTTGATATGTACGGGATTAGGAGCCATAGGATATACCAGAAACCGGGAGAGGCTGTGTTTATACCCGCCGGGTGTGCGCATCAGGTGAGCTCGGTTCAATGTTGCACGTGTTGAAATCGCACTCAATCGTACATCAGGTTTGCAACCTTGCCGATTGTGTCAAGGTTGCGGTTGACTTTGTTAGCCCTGAGAACATTGCGCGCTGTGAGCAACTCACGAAGGAGTTTAGAGAGCAGAATCAATCGATGGCGTGGAAGGAAGACGTCCTTCAACTCCGCACGATGATGTGGTTCGCCTGGTTATCTTGCTGTCGTCAAGAGAAGGAGATGAACGAGACTTAGGAGAGATCCACATGGCGGTGATCTATCGCGCTGTAGGTTAATGGGATCGGATGAGCTATTCTATGGAAAGTTTGAATAATGTAGAGGTGGGACCTCCGACTACTCTGCACAGTTTGTGTACATGTTTTTGCTTTCGGATCCGTGCTTTCAATGCATACATATCTTCCATGACGATTCAGACTAGGTGTCAACCCCTAAGTATAACGCGCCGCATCTGCGGCCCTTGTCTCGCCGACGCTGCGGACATTGGCTTCGGACCCCTCGCCCGGGAAGCCGTATGGATTAAGTGGGTGCCATCTCTGGCTTCCATGGCAAGTGCACTGGTTATCGCCTCCGTTCCGTTCGGCTCGGGCATCTATGCCACCGGAACGTCTCGAGAGCTTGTGTAGCAGAGAATCTGACAGACAAGCTCCACTGGAAAGATGCAACAGCATGCTGGAGGATCACAAACAACGCAGTGACCGTGGTACGCACTCCCTCTCTCCCAGACACCCGCCGCAACTTGAAACACGCGTTCGTACACATACGTACATCAGACGCCAGGAGACCAATATCACAGAACCCCTCCTCGGACGACCTGGAGGTGTCGTAGAGATTTGCCCATGCAACTTGGCAAGTGGCACTGTAGGAAGTCGGCAAAGGCTGAATAGATTCCCGCGGCAAAAAGAATCGACTGTGCTCTCGTCACCAAAAAAAGGAGATCTTTTGCGCCATAAATAGGTTTCGACGAATCGCAATAAGCACTTGCCAGGGACCAAGGAATAATCTTTTACCTTGGAGACTGTACTGTGCAGAAAAATAAGTTGTCAGCGCTGCCTCGAAACACTGGGCTATTAACCATTGGCGCAGGGAAAAACGGACGCATGCAAGTTTATATAGGGGTTGATCGACTACGAGGGAGAGTGGATGTCTTTTTTGTGAATTGTAACAAATAACTTGTCGCCTGCAAGCTGCAATTTGCTTGTCGTAGTTTCTCAAATCTCACTCTGCATGGTCAACCTGATGTGGCAACTGACGCCGGGTATCTTCGCCATCATTCATATTGGTGCTGCGCTCCTGCCCCTTCGCATCGCCCCTAAATTCCGATTCAATCTCAACAACGCTCCCCTTTTGTTTCACGCCGTCGCCATGTCGAATACGTCCACAAACGCGACCTCTTGGGTGCAATCGCGCCTGACAGCGCTTTACGAAGACACCAGTCTCCAGGACGCCTTTGATCAGGCGTTCTCGCCCGCTTGCGAGGTCCGTCTGAACCACGCTGTACACCCTCTGCAGACGTTCAAGGACGACTTGGCGTCCCGACGGGCTGCGGCCACCCAAATCAGCGTGGCCTGGAATGCCGACCTCATCTCGACCAACGACGACAAACCCGAACAGGTGCGCTGCGAGAAAAAGGTTCGCAAGTTTTGGTTCGTTCATTGACTCTGATGGATAGCCTGCTGTCGTTGCTGGCGCGCTCGTCGTCACGCGCTCGCTCCCCTTTCGCATCCGTGTAACCGCTGCGCAGATACAGACGCACATTCATTTCAGCGCCAAGTATGCACGAGCTCGATCGTCCCATGGGTCTTTTTCTGATCGATTTCGTAGGATCGAGCAGGATGGCGACCAACGCTGCATCACGAGCTTTTATTATACATCGGTGGACAGATCGCCGCCGATCCATTTATTTGTTCCACGTACAGCCCAAGCCCAGGAGGGTGGTGGATCCGATGGTCAGTGATACGCCGTTAGGATGAATATAGAGGGTTCGGCGTTTTAGCCCCTTTCTTACGCTGTTCGTGCTTACTATGCCTTACCGTCAGTTCTGTGCTTTGATCGTGTATTGAATGTCCCCGCTGTATAACACATGTATGCAAGATGCTATAACACACGGTGCAAGTCTTCTATGCCTCTGCCATCTCGGCATCTTCGCTCGTACCGGTATCGTTCAGTAGTGCTTCGGCAGCGCGACGTAACGTAGCGATTTTTGTCCGCATCACCCGAATCGCCTCGGGTAGCAGACGCTCCGGAGGGTAGAACCCCTCTGATTCGATGCAGACTAGACAAGAAACCGCATGAGGCACCAACGAAAGGGAATGAGGCATCACGCACAAAGAAAATGATCTCGAACCCGCGCGAGCTGGACACAACCATCGAATTCCGGGTGTCTGTATACCTCGCGGCTCATCGACTCGAAGCGCGCCGATTTCTCGTCCACGCTGACTTTTTTTGTGCGTGGGTGTACGCGGATGACACCCGGGGAGAAACATTTTTGGAATTTTTCTGCGAGATCGGATGGTACGAGTTTTGCTGGGTTGAGAATGATCTCGGGGAGCAGACGATAAGATGCAGTGGCTGGGAGGGGGATTGGGGGGATCAGCGGGTCGAGTGGTGAAAATGGGGGATTTTGTGCTTACCGACGGGACAGAACTTGGCGTGGTCTTTCCCGACGCCTTTGACGGCATGCAACTCTATGTCGACCTCTTGTCCGGGGCGCAGCTTCGCAAGGACAATGTTCGGGTTCGTCGGTGTGGGTGGGTTCGCGGACATGACCGTCCCCTGTTCGCCCTGGGGGACCCACTCGAGCTGTGAAGAGAGGATCTCCGAATTGACGAATAACTCCTTGGGGTCCGTCGCGTCTTTCGGCGCGTTTTTTTTGCGTTCGCAGGTGGCTTTGAGCCGGAACACGAGTGTGTTTCTATCCGTCGCTTGATCGCTTTGTGCTAGGAGAGGAGGGATGATGAGAAATGGCCGTGTGCGGTGCGATATGTGAGTGCTCACAGTCTTTAAAGTCCAGAAAGGCGGGGTCGACGTTGAGGGGGACGAGTCCCAAGCGGTGAGCGAGGACTTCGTCGGCGATGACGGTGGTGTTGCACCATACGTACACGCGTTCTATGCATACCGTAGGTACCTGCACTTGTCGGCCCGTGCATCTGCAGGGTACGGAACGGACATACCTCGGCGATGAGAATACGTCGGAAGGCATTGGCGATGGAGGCATCGACGCCGACGAGATCAAAGTCGATGGAGCGATTCGAGAGACGCTCGACTCGGACTGTTAGTTTCTGACCTCGGGCGAAAAATGAGCATATATGTATAAGATCGAGAGTGGGGGCAGACCTGTTGAAACTTTGCGAGATTCCAGGCATTATCTTGTGCTGGATGGTGTCCCGGATAGTCGGTCGAGGAGACGTGCGAGACACGTTCTGGGTGTACGCCGACATGGCGTTTGGGATCGAAACCGGCCATGGAGGGGAAGAGAGGGATTGTAGATATATTATGTAATATCTAGTCTTTTTGCCATCTGCCAATGCCTCGCATTCGAAAAAGTGCGTGTCCATTGGCCATAAAGTCAGCGTATCTCATCAGACCATCACAGAGACTTCCAGGCGTGGTACAACCCGCCAGCGGGAGAAGATAAAACACAAGGTCTCTGAACACCACAAGAAGACCAAGAAACAAGGTCGAAAAGACAAGGCTTCCGGAAAGCGTGCGTTGCACTTGGTGTTCGTTCCTGACGTCTTCGTTGATCGTCATTCGCAGTTGTGCAAAAGAAATCGAAAAAGGATCCGGGAATTCCGAACAACTTTCCGTACAAAGACCAGATCCTCGCAGAAGTTGCGGAACAACGACGTCAAGTATGCTCGCGTCTGGTTTGTGCTCTGCAGCGTCTTGATCTCTTCACCACAGGCAGCTGCTGAGAGGCAGCGTAGAAAAGAAGAAAAACGCGCCGTCGCAGCAGGCGACGATAGCAATGACGTTGAGAAGAGCCCAACTCCAGAGGATATCGATGTTGACGAAAAAGATGGACAAGGCTTTGATGGAATTATGTCATTGAGACCAGCTCCCATACCCAAAAACAAGGACGACAGCAATGTTATCAAAGAACGGACACCCGCCATACCCGTTTTCCCCGGTCCTTCAACGCTGCGTGAAGTTGTGCAAAAGGCGGATGTGGTGCTGCATGTGGTCGATGCCCGAGATCCTGCCGCGGGCATCAGTGATGCGTTGGCAGAAACGGCACAGAGCAAGTTGGCGGTGCTGCTGAACAAAGCAGGTGTGTATGACATGTGGAGTCCGGGACGGGGTTCTCAAACTCACATGCTGTTACAGACACCGTGCCACGAGAATCGCTCGCGCAGTGGCTAGTACATCTACGGACACGGTATACGGTATTACCATTCAGGGTGTCTTCTGCTTTCATGCCGTCCGGGACACCATTTGAACCACGGAACAAAAAGGCCAAGCCGATGCCCAAGGATGATGCCCTAGGAGTTGCTGGTCTTTGGGCATATCTGGATAACCTCGCGCAGACGAGAAATAGCAAAGAACTAGTTGTTGCTGTGACTGGAGTGACGAACGTGAGTGTCAAGGCGGGCTCTAGATCCGATCTTATCTCATGAATGATCAGGCAGGCAAGTCAGCTGTCATCAACTCGATTCTCGGCTCGGATGTATTCTCGATATACGATACGTATACGGCAGGATCTGCCAAAGGGCCGTATACTACGACGAGTGCTCAAGAAGTGGTAGCCACGATGCCAGGCAATGGTGGACGGAGAGTGAGGTTTATTGACACGCCTGGAGTGCAGTTTGTGCGCGCAGCATCCTTGACGGATGGGGAAAGAGAGGTGATGCGAGCGCGGGATATTCTGCTGCGGTGTAGGGGGCGGATTGACCGACTGAAAGATCCCCTGTTTGGAGGTAGGTGGAGAAGTATGAATTGGAGGTGATGCGCTGACTGTGCGGATAGTGACGTATATCGTGGCGCATGGGGACACGCAAGATCTAATGCTAGCGTACGGCTTGCCTGCGTTTTTACAAGGAGACGTGTCGGGGTTTCTTGCGGGGCTAGCAAGGGTGAACAGGCTGATCAAAAAGGTAGGCGAGCTGAGTTAGATGAGCGGATATAGCGTGCTTATGACATGATAGAGCGGCGTGCCGGATCATGCGGGAGCAGCGCGGATTGTTCTGCGCGACTGGAGCGCAGGCGAGTTGATGCGGTACAGCATGCCTGCGGGGACGTCTGGAGGGACTGCGGAAGGAGATACAGCAGTGTTGGGAGCGGTGAAGAGCAGGAAGGAGCTACGGAGTGCAGTCGAGGTGAAGCTGGTGAAGATGGACGCGGGGGTGAGCGACAAGCGCGATATCGAGTGGGATGCGGTGTGGGAGGAGGAGGAGAGCGGGGACGGGAAGGACGGGGACGAGGAGGAATCGGGGATGGGAAGTGATGAGGAAGCGGAACAGCCGGGCCGAGCAGCGGGAAGAGAGTCTCGACCTTGCAAACGAAGGGTTTCGTTTGCGGTCGAAACTAGAAAGCGACGGCGGTAGTAAAATGACGTCACACATTTCGAATCAGACTGAATTTGGAAAAACAAAACCGCGTGCGATCCATCAAGCCAAGAGTTTTTCACCTTGCTCATCATTCTCCTCGTCCTCCTCCCCCTCCTCCCCATCGTCCTCGTCGTCGTCCTCGTCGTCGGCGATGGTCAAGCCAACCTTCTTCCAAAAGGTCCTCGGGAGACCCTCGCAGCGATACTCGGCACCCGCGACGACGCACGATATCTGCCACATCCAGGACACCCATGGATACCGTGGAACGCCCGAAGAAGCCCTCCAGGTCAGTCGCCAACGCACTTTCCCACTCCCTTTCTCTTATCGTCACTTCCGCTCAGCTCGACCTCCGACACTCGGACGACATTGACGAGCCGTTCTTCACCCCCTCCTCGTCCCCCTTCCACTCTTCCCCCAACTCTCCCTCAACTACCCCCCCGACGTCCGCCACCTCCTCCGACATTTCCCTTTCCCTTTTCGATCCTGTCCGCTCCTCCGCCTCCCTCCCCGATCACGTGGCCCTCAACATGGCTCATATTACCGACCGCAAGCTTACGTACACCGACGAGGACTGGGCAAGAGACGTCCGCTGGCTCGTCGCGCCTCGTACCGACAACCAGAAACTCAAGTCAAAGCCTGCCAAATCCCACAGTTCTCCCCCGAACCTACAGATCCCTGCCTCCCGCTCTACCTCCTCCCTGCCGTCCCGCCTCCCCTCTTCCGTCCCCCATCCGCCCCCGCCGCGTCCATCCAAGTCCAAGGGTATCGGCAAGGCAAAGATCAGCACCGCCCGATCCGTCATCGGTATGACCGCCTTGCTTGAGGTCGAGGAAGATTTGGACCCCGATGGCTCCCCATCCTATGTTCATGACACGCCAGTCCCACAAAAACGCACCGTCTCCATAACCCGTTCTCCTGACCGCTCACTCGATGCACTCCACAAGCCACGCGTGTCTTCCCCGCTTCGGTCGTCCAAGCTCACTAGACAACGGAGTTTTTCATCTCCGCCCTTCCTGCTCGCCGGCGATCAGACACCTGACCCATCTAGTAGAACTTCCGATCCCCATTCCTCCCTCGCTTCAAGTACACAGCGTGCATTCAGCCCAGCATCACGCCCACTCAGTACAATCTCTCATGGTACTGCCTCGACCTCAAAGTCACCCTATACCTCTCCCGCTCCCAACGTCCTCGATGCCCTCGCCGCCCACGTGTCCGTTTCGGATTCGCATGACACCTTGCCTTCCACAGGAACCCGTGGATACACCAGTCTTGTCCTCCCTCACGCTGCAACCTCACCCCACTTGGCGCTCGACCAATCCCACCGAGTCTGGAAAATCGGCAAAGCTCGTCCTACTGGCGCCACTGTACGTGATAGCATAGGTGCAGGCCTCGGCTTCGGTGATCAAGTCGATCTATCCCGCGCACGCCTCGCCCAGACAACCATGGCTAGCGTCGAGATCGTCCGCGGCATTGCGGCAGGCTCTGCCACAGCCCGCAAGTCCCACAGATCCCGCGGAAGCGTCTTCGGCATGACATGGTTCTCCAAGGACAAGCCGTCAACCACGGCCAAGAGCAAGAATCACCAAGGGGATACGGACTCCCCGCTTGGCTTTACCGCTTATCGCACACCCCCCGTTTACGTTGGTGGTGGTTCTGTCTTGGTGCAGGTCTGGGGTGTCGGTCTAGACGCAACGGATGCGCGACTCACGGGTATCCACCCTCCGTGTGCCAGCTCATCACTCGCGGGTGCTCCGTATGGTACCAAGATGCCAAAGACGAGCGAGAAGGACAAGGGGCGATGTCCGCCCGCGGGTTACATTCCCGGCCGTTCGTTCGTTGGCCGTGTTTTGGAGGTCGGATGGGAAGTCGGCGTGGAGGTGGCAAAACGTGGGGATTGGGTTGTTGGGCTGATGTCTGTCCACAAGGTTAGCCATTGCACCTTATCCTGGCCTAATCGAATTGACACAGTCCATCCAGTGTGGTGCATTGGCCGAGTTCATACTCGCCGATCGGCATCGTGTCCATCGCGTTCCCAACCCTTTCATGCATCTGAAATATCCATTTACTTCCGTCCCTCCAACGGAGACAGCAAACGAAGCGGACGGTGATGTTTCCAGGCGACGCGGCTCTCCGCCACCTCCCGTTGAAGAAGAATGTTTGACGGTCAATGAACTTGCTCTTCTGCCGCTCTGCGGAGTTCCTGCGTACCGTGCTGTTCGCACGTTCCATCAGATCACACAGAGTATGGGGAAGTCGCAGCTGCCGTACGGTAATTCTCACAACGAACTACACCCCATCCTCCCTCCTCGTAGTGACAACCACGACTTTATCGCAGGTGGAGGCCAGGAAGACCTTGACACGCAGGTTCAGCCTTGCGAGTCGAGACCTCGTGCCCTCATACTTCGGGCACACGATGGAGCAGGTGCACTTGCCGCGCAAATGCTCGTTCGCGAAGGGTGGTCTGTATGGGCCCACGTGCCTGTGCCGTTTATGTTACCGGGTCCTCAGTCAGAACTACCAGACGAACTGAAAGACGAGGAAGAAGAGAGGGAGCTCGATAACCAAAGGAATATGCTACGCCGCATTGAGGACCGACTACGTGAATGGGGAGTGGACGAAGTGCTCTTTGTCCCAGTTACATTGATGCCCCTTTCTGCGTTGTTTGATGTCTCAAACATGGCATTGGAAGCCATGTCATCTTGGTCGTCGCCTTCCATTCAGTTTCCCCGTTCACCCTCTTCTTCTCCGAGTATTTCACCCTCTCCGTTCTCCAGGTCGACTACGTCCACCCCGTTGTCTTCGCCTTACTCGCATGGGCTCTCGTCAAGTCACCTTTCGTCCCCTCCTTCATCGTCATCCCATCAGAACGCATTCACCACCCCTTACTCTTTCGCTCCACTACCGCTCACACCGTATGACTGCGAACCAGGCTCGGTGGTTTCTCTCATGTCGTACTTGACCCGATCTCGTGTTCGGCTTGATGCAATCCTGGATACCATCGGTGGTCGTGAAATATGGGATGCAGGCAGATTACTTCTCAGCCGACCTGTTCGCGATCCATCACGCCAAGATATTGACGCGCAGTTTACCACTCTCGTGGGCGACACGCCAGACCGCGTCGTGTCGACAGCTGGTGACAACTTTCGCGCTGGTGTGCGTGCTCTGCGCCTCGGAGGTGCCAAAGACCAGCACCCGTTTGAGGACAGTGGTTATCACGAGGCCGTGACAAGCGGACACGGCAAGGATAAGAAGGCGAAAGCGAAACCCCGACCGGTCAATTACTCCTGGGTGAACGTCGTGTCCGACATTGACTGGGAAGGGGGTGACGTGCATGACACACTATGTGCTGTGATGCGGATGGCGTCATCCATGGGGGTGAAGCCCGCGATCGGGCCCGCCGATTTTGCAAACACGGGGCGCAGGGACAAGGGGAAGAAGCGGGTGGCGTCGGTGGCGGCAGATGGCATCGAAGAGGGGTTCTCGGGCAAGGTCGTCCCGTTTGAGAGCACGCCGGACGTTTTCCTTCCCGGGAGAGGCCTCGATTATGGTGGGACGATCGTGTCTCGAGTGGCTGCATAGAAGATAACCGGTCCGAGTGACCACTGTACGATCATGGCACGTCATCTCCTTTTTTTTCCGTGATGTCGGACGAGTTGGCTGACAGCAGTATCTCATGATCATCATACTCGACATTTGTTCCTTTTTTTTTCCTACTGCAGGATATTAAATGATCCTAGATGCTGCGGACACATCACACAGATATATTTTTATTTCATTCTGGTTCACGCGAGCCTTTCTCTTCTCCACACCCACATGCATATGGTTTCACGAACGGCAGATGATGTGACGGACAGCTCTTTGTTGTGGATTGCATTTAGTATACATTAACGATTATTTTGGAACAGATTTACGCGGTACGGGGCCAGGGTTATAAGGGACAACTTGGGTATTTGCTGTAGGTTTTGACGCAATGGAATGATGTACTTTGATTTGTGCAAATAACGTTTCTCAAGTATCGTGGACAGCCCGCTTAACAGGCTCATCGGATATTGCGATTCTTAGTACAATGAGAGTTACAGACATGTATCACATAAAACGGGTATCTAGTCCAGCCACATCCAGCGGGGAGTCGACCAGGTATCCATAGTCCTGCATCGAGAACACCAATGGGTAACGGGTAACCATTGAGCGGTCGCCTCGAGTTTCTTGACCTTGGTCATCTTAATTTCAGACAGATGGCATTGCGAGGTGGACCATAAGTCATCGCCGCCGGCAGCAGTGTTACAGCATTATCCTTCACCAGGGAAATCTATGCCGTACGCGTCCTTCCATTTGGAACCTTGACAAGTCTTCATGCATGTATTACCGACACATCGTAAACTTGACCATGCGCGTCTTCACCAATACTTGATAGTGTAACACAAAGTAGTAGAGCGATACGAAAGGCATGATGGGGCAATACAAGCAAGAAAAGTCGAGCACGAAAGAAAACTTGAGACTTGATTGATCTTTTTGTCTGATATACCGAACCAGGTGCTGGCTTCTTCAAGACAGGAAGTAACGAGAAAGTTTGATAAACTTGAAGTCTGTTGGTGATTTGTCCGCCATGAACCCTTCATTTGTACGTGCCCGACCCTTTGCGAGAAACAGACAGATAAAGACAGAACATGACATATTCACGGCGCAGGTGGCTACTTCACCAACGACCGCCATTTTCAGCATGGTTGGAGGAAGTAGAGGCGCCATTGGAAGGGCCATCGAAATCCTTGCGAGGGCTGCTACCTCTCGGCGGGCTTCTCGAGTAACTCCTACGTTTCCTGTAATCAGGTGAGTAACGTCCACTGCGAGCAGGCGGACTACGACGGTCACGCCAGTCACGGTTATCACGACCATAGGGGTCTCTATCCCTGTCACGATCATGACGACGGTGATCACGGTCCCGGTCACGATATGAGTCGCGGTACGAGTCACGATATTCACGGCTCGAATACGTGTCCCTGTGAGAACGACGATGTCCCATATATTCTCCTGGTGTGGGTGCATGAGGACGGTCGGTGACCGAATAGTCCACTCGGATGCGGCGTCCATTGAGTTCCTGCATCTGCGTCAGTATGAACGAAAGATGACAATACACGCGACTGACGATGCCGTTGAGTTCCTGGATGCAACGTGTCGCCTCTTCCACACTTGACATTTTGATGAAGCCGAAGCCACGAGAACGGTCAGACTGAACGACGTGGGTTGAGGGTTGGTCACCTCATGGATACGGCGTGGTGACATACCCTCTGGTCGTAGACAATGGTCACTTTTTCAACTCTTCCGAATCGAGTGAATTCTTCATCCAAATCACGTTCTTGGGTTCTGATGCTCAAGCCAAACACACCCAACACCGCGGATGGGTTAGGCGCCTGCTTTGCCGAATGAGGTCGAAAAAAAAGAGCAGTGGAGAGAACGCAACGTACAATAGGAGCATGCGAAGGTCGTTTTGGAGGTGGCGACTTGCGCCGGTGAGGAGGGCTCCTGTAACCATTGTTGCTACGGGCCGGGCTACGGGAGCGAGAGCGCGCGCGAGGAGCATCGCGGTCACGGGATTCCGAGGCAGCTGGCGCCGGAGCGTTGTAAGCGTCAGAGTATGGGTCCACTGGAGGAGCTGCAGCTTCACCGTATTGCGACTAGAAATGAAAAAAAAAAAAAAAAAAAAAAAAAAAAAATCAGTCGGAGGGTGTTTGGCTGGAGTAAGTGGAACACACCATGATAGTTGGAGTTTGAGAAGAAAATTTGCGCGTGTTTGTATCCAAGTTGAGATTCAAGTTCAGACCCCGCGAACATGAACCTTATTTTGTGGTACTGTATAGTTTTGTAAGCCCCCGTCGCTGCACCGTTCCACACACCCATCAGCACACTCATCGGCAAGACCAAGATGGTGAGTCCATTGTCCCAGACATCGTCCAGGCGCCGTCTCATCGCGTTTTCTGTGCAGGGTATTGATCTCAAGGCTCACCACGTCAAGAAGGCCCAACGAACGGCCCCAAAAAGTGAGGATCCCTACCTCCTCTTACTGGTCAAGGTATACTCGCGTTTACCCTCGAAGAGGCTGATATTGACCGTCTGCTAGTTGTATCGTTTCCTCGCACGTCGTACCGACTCGAAATTCAACAAGGTCTCGCACCTCCGACTTGATTCGATGCAATGACGCTCATGTATCTTCTGTGCTATAGGTAATCCTCCACCGCCTTTTCCTCTCCAAAGTCAATCGCCCCCCGATTTCGCTCTCAAGAATTGTCAAAGAGACGTCTGCTACTCCAGACCTCGCCTCCAAGACCGTCGTATCAGTTGGAACTGTTACCGATGATATTCGTCTCCTTGAGGTCCCAAAACTGACCGTGGCTGCCCTTCGCTTCTCTCAAGCGGCAAAGGAGCGTATCCTCAAGGCTGGCGGAGAGGCTATAACTCTGGACCAACTTGCCCTGCGTTCACCCACTGGCTCCAACACGGTGCTTCTAAGAGGCAAGAGGAACACGCGTGAGGCTGTCAAGCACTTTGGCATGGGTCCTCACAAGCACAAGAAGCCCTACACCATTTCCAAGGGCCGCAAAGTAAGTTTCCTCAAAACCAAGTATGGGTATCGCCCTCATCACTCCGATCATAGTTCGAGCGTGCTCGTGGTCGCCGAAAGTCTCGTGGTTTCAAGGTATAAGAAGTGCACAAAATCGACACGTTGTCGGACAGAGGGCATGTCGAATCGAGGGTATACAATATGGGTATTACTATGAAACATTGTCAACTTCCTATTATCCTTTGCACTGTATGCCTCATCTATGCATATGGTATATCCTCGAACGCATCAAGACGGCAACTCATTGAGGAAGTAATGGAGCTGCTATATATCTGCATACGCGCACATTCCGGAGAATGGGTCTTCTACGGTTTGCGATGGTAAGGCCCAGGCAAGTGGTGGAACTTTTGTTTGATGGATGAACGCTGGCTACCACCTCACCCGCTTGCCACCCTGAAAGCGATGTTCGATGGAAATTTTTGCCTCGCAGAGTCGGTTACTTACTGGGCCAGCCTGATTGTCATCCGTCCTGTCGTCCCATTCCCTTTTCAAGTTCTGTACCTCTAATTCCATAGGGTCATCCAACTGATGAGGCATCAAAAAATCAGTAAGGACCGGACCCTGGACCCGCCATGTGATGATTTTTGAATCTTCACCACCAGTGACGAGGACGTTGTGCTGAAAGCTGTCAATTGAGGAAAAGATAGTGAATCAAGCGTTACACCTCTTCATCCCAATAGAGGGATCGCACAACCCCTGAATGACCGCCAGCCCACACAGAGTGTATCGTCCATGAAGTCATTGCATCAGAGAAATCATTGCTGGTGATCAAGGCCACGTCCCCCCTAATGAGGTGATTAGATAGTATCTCGGTCAAACAAGGGAAATACGCTGAACTCATTGGAGCCGACGAACACCCCAAGTCCGTTTTCTGCTTTCCGTGTAGAATGCCCCTTGATAAGATAATCGGTGACCCAAGTATGCCCATGGTCATGCAAGGAGGGGCCGCGAATATCCACACTCAAAAGTTGGTCCAACTGGACATTCGATTAAGGATGTTTTGATTGCTCGTTCGGTAAAGCGGACCTACTTCGTTTGACCAACAACTGAATGTCTCCATATCGCTCGCCGCCCAGATGCGTGTCTCGCGTGCATTGCTTATCCACCCACCCTGCGAGATACTACAACCCCAGTTTCCGACGTGCAGTACAGCTTCATCTTCGTCCACTTCGAGAGCATTTGAGGTGCTGACTAGTCCATCGGACGAGGTTGATAGTAGCACCTTGTTAGAACGCGATGTGTGTTCACTTTTCAGGAAATGCACGGCAGTGATATCGTCAGAGTGGGTTGAGCCATGAGAGCGTAGTCGTGCTGCTGGATTCCGTGGATCCCTTGAAAAAGAAAGAACGACAAGTGAGGTGCTTGTGGGACATCCTGACCTCAATATAGGGCTGACCAGTAGATGATGAACGCATCCTCTTTTTGCAGGTCAGTCCCGGCAGCAACGAGTAAACCATCATCTGATGCATCGCAACAAAGAAGGGGGCGCGGTCTCCCGGATGATTCCACTGGTATCAAACGAAGTCTTTGAGTTGTTAAGGTACACGTTTTCGAGAGATGCAGATGTGGAAGACCCACTTTTAATACTCGCCGAACCACTTCTTTCGTCCCATGCCATCACACAGCCATCCTTGCCGGATGAAAGAAGCATCTCGCGAGTCGACGCTCCGAGGCCACGAATGGTACACAGCTGGGTGGTTGCGTGTTCGTGGCCCTTGAGAACAGCTGTGCTCTGCAGAGTCGCTTTGTCGAAGAGATGGATCTGGTTCGACGGGGATGACGCCGAGGCGGCATAGAAATTGGATATTTGTGTCAGTGATAGGACATAGTTCTCTCCTGGAAGGGATGTTTTATGCAATGTCTGATTTGTGACTTTCAGGGATGATGACTGGAGGAGCGACATGAGGGGCGGAGGATTTCCTATCCTGGATATGTTTCGGATCTGTATCCAGCAACGGCTTAGAGGTTACGTCAGCAGATCAGATATTTCCCGCCGCATGCCGTCGTCAAGTCGTTCTCACTCCTCAGCGCTTTTCCCTTCGTGTTGCCAGTCTCAAATACCCTACAGAAACCCTCACACTCTTTTGGATCCCACTCGTTCAATCCTTTCGCTCACCGGTCGCGCCCCATTCACACCCTTCACCGGACTCCCAGGCCTGAGAAGCTCATCGCTCTGGAATAACTTCAAGCAGTGGTACCGTTTTCTGATCTACCCGTCATGTCTTCTGGTGGTACGTCTCGTGTGCAATGTCAGTGAAGGCACAGTCCACGGTGTTGACTTGGCAGTCAGCTCGTCGACTTCATAGACTTCCACAGCGCCTTGACTACAACTTGATACCTGCACCACTGGGTAAAATCCGACGCATAATTGAGTGGGAACACATCATTGATGACGCATCAGATCTTTCCCTTCCGCAAGCTACGGAGAAGTCGCCCTTGCCGGCCATTATCGTGACCCCATCCTCACCCTCACTCGACGCTCCCGAGTACTACATTGCTTTCCTCACTCCGCCTCCTAAGCCCTCGCTGCGCGAGCGTATCACCCAGCTTCCTTCCTTCCAGGGACAATTTCCATTCAAAACCAGAACTACACTATTCATCTCGTTGCTGTTGTTAATTCTGGTCTGCCATCTGCTTGCCCATCTCGCGGCCCATCGTCCGCACTTTGACTTCAAATCCTCTGATATCGCCGCACATTCGGATTCACATGCAGCTTCGCTTTGGAATTTTCTCTCTTTCGACTTTCAGCCTTTCTGGGACACCGCTGCGAATGGGGATAGGAGAAATTACATCGTGGAAGAGCTCTCGCAAGCCGCCCATCGCTGAGATTTTTTGTCATGCGACAATTGCTTTTCAAAATGTTTTTTGACAGGCCTGCCTTGTTCCAATCTCTCAGTTTGATTAGCAGGACTCTTTCTACAGTATCGCTATGCACATCTCTTTTGTCATTAATTGTCGAGTATTGTCGTTTGAAATTTCAATTGATCGACTTGATCATGTGTACGGTACACACTTCCCAGGGGGCTACCCTGCGAATCACTTCCCACGACTCTTACAGTTCTTAACGAACTAGCTCCCGACGGATGTTGTATTGCTCGCATCTATCGGACGATCAAAGGTGCATTGGCCTCGATGATAAATTTATCTCTTATTTTTCCCCATAGATCTCAGTGTTCTAGGTTCTGCCAATTGAACAGCTGTTGACAGAATCCCATATGGAAATAACGCGAGCCCTCCCTCCGTCGAGCTATCCTCTCCCGTGCGGCCAGGGTTATCGCCCAACACTAGTAAGTAGCGAGCTTAGAGGCGAGTTTCTGGTCCAATGACTGTTCGCACGGTGTATCATGCTCAACCCATTTGCACAAGATACCCTCTCATAAAACGTGGGCAGAATGATATTCACGCGCGTTGCCACAAATAATGCAGATGTGTTTTTGTACATGTGGAGCATTTTGATGTTGTTCCCTCGCGAACCGATGCTTACAGTGCCGAACTTCCGTTCCTAATAAAGGCATCGCTTGATATCCTGGACGGATTTGTGGGTACTGCAGCTTTTCGGCTCTCCGGGAGTTTCGTGCAATCCACATTCCCCCCGTCCAGCCAAGGAGTCTTGGGCTTGGAAAGCCTGCACAAGCATGCCAGGATCCGGTCCTTCTGATGTTGGCAGTTCGACCAGCTTGACCGTTGTGTATTCTGTAAGTTAGGGATTCACACACTTCCCTTCAAGATGTCTCATTCATGGTCAAGGAGACCTCGGTCTCGGTCTCTGGTTCGTCAAGTAGCCCTGCCCCTCCTTCGTCCACACTCTTTCTATCGTCTTCCCTATCATCATCAACCTCAAATTCTGTCACCGCCGTAAACACCCCCAATAGATTAATGACAGCATCATCACAATCGCCGCAAACCGCTACTTCTACCGCATCCAGTTTAGCAACTTCTAGTGTCGGCCACGTTGACTCATCATCTATATCTTCATCTGCCGCCAGCGCAACCACCACCTTCTTCACTGTGACAAAAGGACTCGATGCGTCGCATGCTGTTGGGTCATCAGATGATTCGTCCCCTGTCATGTATACAGAGGCAGCCTCGTGTACCTTCCCTCCAACCACAACATCGAGTTCGATGCCCCCTGCTGCATATGGCCGTCCAACGTCTTTTGGGAGGACCGGCGCCACTTTGGCCACTCAGAGTGGATATATTAACCTTGTCTCCTCGGCATCCTCTTTAGCACCCGTACCCGCTGCCTTGGATGCGAGCACTACCTGGGTAGCTTCCTTTACGAATCATGGGGACCACGCTACGGGTGCCTCGACTTCAGATCTGGCGTCAGAATCCACATCAACAAGAGTACCGACGTCGACCCCTACCTCTGTTTCTAGCGTCGTCGGTAAAGCGACAACTGGTACAGAGAGGTGAGAAACTATGCCAGATATCGATGCCGGGAAGGGTGTTTTACGATGTATTCTAGTGCATGTACATCTGCCCACGCGGTTATCAGGCCGCCAAAAGATCCACAACAAATCGTGTCTCCCTTCGTTACCGTTATCACACAAATCACACAGTCAGGATCCACCCTTCTGACAACGATAACATCGGGGAACCTTGTACCTATTCCGACTACTAGCAGCAACGTATTTCCCAATGGCTCACCAACTTCTAACAGGTGTGTGTCGTTCCATTTTACGACTCATAAACTGCTCTGGACAAGTAACCACCAGCCTATTACCCCTAATTCTCGGCCCGGTGCTTGGAGTGCTGGTCATTGTTGCGTTGGGTATGACTTTCTTCAGGTGTCGTGCACGCAGACGATCCGAAAACATGTCAAACGCGCTTTCAAGCGACTCCGAAACTTGGCGGGAACGAAAAGACTGGACGATGATAGAAGAGACCCCACGAGTAAATCCAGTTATACTCGGTCGTGCGATAACATCCTACCGAGGCTCGTCGACGAACACGCCCGAACATATGACCACATGCATTTCGTATGCAGGCGAGTCCTCCCAAAACAGTAACGGGCAATACTCCGATCCATTTGCGGACAGCTCAGATATTGCGTCCTCTCGGACGAGCATGCATCCTGCGAGTATACATTCTGTCGATAGCGTGTCTACGGACATGGCATTCACGGTGTCGGTGAATGCGGACACACGGGACGTAGGAGGATTTGGAAGCTCGATTGATGCGAGTACTAGCAGCCTGGAGCTGCATTTTGTTACACCTCTCGTGGACACCGATGATTCGTCGACACGATCACTGTATTTGTCCCCCTCGTGGCACTATGATAGTCAGTCTCCGACAGCTTCGCCCAGGGAGGGGGGATTTTGGGACGGAGAACAGCGAGGTGAAACTTCCCCCGTTTCGCTTCGGGCACCCCCAAAGCCATTTCCCCTTGGGACGGAGAGTGCACGATTGCGCCTGCATGCACTGTTGGAGGAAGCGAGGAGGATTTGAACAGGAGAACAAGAGGTCTGCGAGGTCAAGTGTACTTTGACTTTGCAAAGTAGAGACAAATAAGACAGCTTGTACATGTCCTGTCTCACTTTTGATCCGCTACTTTCTGAAGTGCGTGGGAAATTTAGCTAAACAGTCCTTGGCACACATTTTTAGCTATTTGGGGTCAAGTTACTGCTTCGACTGACCTTGAGCACAGTACTGTCCACCGCTTGCTCGTTGGTCTCGCAAGGTTTCTTTGCGCGATGGACGCCCTGTTTTCTCCTCTAGCAAATGCACTTGGGGCATCTGTCGACCAGATCAAGGTATTTCACTTTCCAACCTTGTAGTTCACCATTGTCACCCTTTTTGCAATGTAGCTCATCTGGTGTCTCCTGGTCGCGTACCCTCTCGGTAGTCTGTTCATAAGAATACCATCATCTCAGCCCAGTCTCAAGCACGCTTTCAATGTATTCATCGCTGTCTTTTTCTTTATACCCGTTCTCCATCTACAATGGGGCTTCCTTCAACTCCTCGGTAGCGTCCTTGGAACCTATTTCATTGCTGCAAATTGCCGAGGTTCCAATATGCCATGGATTGTCTTCATGCAAGTCAAACTGTTACCTTTTCACTTGCAACATGCTAACAGCTTTTTAGTTTTGTCATGGGCCACCTCACTGTCAAGTATGTAACTTGGGCTTGAATTCTGTTTCTGTTGATATTAACTGTGCCCTGCAGTCATGTTATCCGCGCAGTCTATGGGCTAAGTTACGAAACGGTTGAGATCACAGGCCCTCAGATGGTCCTCACCATGAAACTGACGACTTTTGCATGGAACGTTTATGACGGCAGGCGGCCGCAAGAAGTTTGTTGTTTCCACACTCGTATCCCCCTCTCATGATTCATTGTCGAGCCATTGTAGGATCTAGACAAGTGGCAACTTCAGAAACGCATCACGAGATACCCTACATTGCTAGAGTTCCTTGGATTCTCGTAAGTCACCTGTTTCCCGCGTTTACGCTGCTGACCCCTTGTACGATAAGATTTTACTTTCCTGGGGTTTTAGTTGGACCATATCTTGATTACGCATCATATACATCACTAATTGACGAGTCGTTGTTCAAATCGGTCGAATCCAAGAAGCCGATGAGAAGAGCGATTCCGGACGGTAGAAAACGCGTTGCTTATCGTAAAATGTTGATGGGGCTCGTATTTCTGGGCCTCTTTGTGGTTCTGAACCCATCTTACAACTACGCGATCGCGTTAACACCCTGGTTCGCGGAACAGAGCCTCCTCTACCGGTATGATGAACCCCCAGGTTGATGGCGCGTCTAACCTAAGAAACTTATCAGGATCACTGTTTTCCTATTTTGTGGGCTCATTGAGCGTTGCAAATACTACGCTGTCTGGACCTTGACGGAGGTAGGAGATTATTCGATGATGGTATGCAATCAACTGATTTGTCCTTTAGGGGGCAAGCATCCTGACTGGACTTGGTTTTACCGGATTTGGGCCTTCTGGCGAGTCCCTCTGGGAGGGTGCAGCGAACGTCAAAATACTGGACATTGAGCTGCCCTCGAACTTCAAGGTCCTCCTGGATTCCTGGAATATGAACACAAACATTTGGCTTAGGGAGTGTGTCTACAAGCGTGTCACTCCCAAGGGTAAGAAGCCAGGCTTCCGCAGTACCCTGATTACCTTCGCCACGAGTGCATTCTGGGTAAGGCTCAGGTTACTTTCTGGTGCAATGTTGACGAGGAGTACCTAGCATGGTATCGCGATTGGATATTACATCACATTTATCCTCGGTGGCTTTGTCACGTATGTTGGTCGAAAGTGCCGGGCCGGCTTCCGCCCACTTGTCATGCCCCCTGCAGGAGCACGATCCACTTGGGCGAAGCGTTCCTATGACTTCATGGGCACTTTGGTTTCCATATTGCTGCTCAACTTTGTAGCTGCGCCTTTCATGCTGTTGACCTTTACGGACTCTATGAAAGTGTGGTCCCACCTGGGATGGTACGGCTGCTGGATCGTGGGATCTGGGGTCATCTTTTTCAACGCTGGCGGATCAAAGTATCTACAAAGCTTGCAGAAGAAACAAACTCGCATCGTTGATGTCAACAAACCTCAGACTCCATCACCTCATGTTGTAGCCCCCTTGGAGCCTGCTGTGGAGGAGCTGAAGACGAGGATGAATTAGGACTGGAGCATATATAGAGTATCTAGATCTATGAGGTGTTTCCCACGTAATATACGCCTGATGTGATGATGATGCTGTGGTTGGACACGACATCTACAACTTTTCGCATTTCTCGAATAACTCTACTGACAACGACACAACTCTATCCAAGCATGTTTGTCATGATCTCTGAAGATCTGAAGATTTGTCGTATTGCACAAGTTCTTCTCTTTGATTCTCGGTGTCAGTGGTGTCTAGTTGATACGACATTAAGAGATGTGGTGTTGCTACAGGTGATTGTGCGTGTTATGTCCGTTCCACCATAATATAGTACCTTGCAGCACGATCTGTCAAGTTGTCATATTCAAGGTGTGGGTAAACATAGTCAAATTGCTGTGCTGTGTGCAGCAGTACTTAGCTGTGCCAGTTATCATGATCGTAAACATTAGAGCAGGTGGGAATCAGACCCATCAGAGGTTCGGGGCGCCACCCGCGGCAAGACGTTGCAAGAGCCGAGGAGGAGTGGAGTGTTGTCGGAGCTCGAAGGGTATACACTCCGGCCGGCAGTGTGTTGGGACCGAGACCGAAACCCCAAGGCCTCAAGGTCTCATTCTTGACAGTCGGAGGTATTCGACGTGTGCCCACAGTCCCGCATGAATTTGTCGAGGTCCGGGGTCAGCGGGCACAGAAAGATGCACCAAATTCCCCCTGCCCTGCTTCTTACCTTAGACATTCGACACGTGTGGCAGGTCCGGGAACACGCACTCGACCAAGGTTTCTATGGCCTTCTCGTTCGGATTCAACTGGTCCTGAGCTTGTGGTCGTTTCTTGGCACATATGTCCCATTTCTCAGTATGCACCCGCAAATTGTGTCCAACCAGCAACTGAGGTGTTCGACGTCCGTGTCTTGCTGTTCTGGGCAGATCTGCGGGGCGTGCGGTGCCGCTGCGGCGAGTGTTCCGCCGGGGATCTGCCGGAAGGGACCCAATCCAAACATCCGACGCGTGTTTGGGGCAGTTATTGATTTATAGTATACTTGGCACTTGGCGGCCCTGCCTTCTCCTGTGTCCTACCACTGGCGGTGTCATCCCCTTCCCTTGGTCATGAGTGTGTCAATCGACGACCTCGTCACTTCCTTGTCTGCCAACCACATCGGCCAGGAAGCGACAGACCTCGCTACACTCCAGGTATATAATTCATTTACCCCACACCGCTTTGCACAGGTCTTTATCTCACTCTTCACCCCCGCTTTCTCCAGGCCCAGCTCGCCCAGACCCTCCTGACGCACCAGTTGTCCCTCTCTCCCCCTCCCCCTCATACCTCTGCCTTTGTGCACGGGGTCAGCGTCAACATTGCTCGGCGTGATCCGACAAATGTGCAGCACTGCACTACCCCTACAGCTCGGACGCCATCCTCTGCCACGTTTACGTGGCCACTCCCAGCTCCAGAACACACAGATCACTCTCGCAGGCGGAGTGCTTCATTTGCACGGAGACAGAGCATCGATGATGCCTGGTGTGACTTTGAAGAGATGGACGAAGAACGCACCGTGGAGGACATGGTAACTCCGGATTCGCCGCGCTCCCCGAATGCATATCTATGGTCCACCTACAAGGGTGATGTCCATGGCTCTACTACAAGGGTCCTCTCTACCCCAGCATCCACCCCAATCTCGGCGTCAAACATGAGCTCTCCCACAGACTCGTGTGCTTCCTCTCTTTTCACTTCCACCGACCCATTTTACTTGCAAGCATCGCAGTCGACGCAACAACCCCACTTTTTCAGCCACGTAGGAAGGCCGAGCTCACACTCACCTTTTATGATGGGTGTCCCCTCTTGGGAGTGATAAGGTAGCACACGACCTTGACGGTACTCTACGCACCACTCCATTCTCTCTGCTCCCGTTTGACGGGACGTGTACAATTTCCTAATCAGCCTCCCTGACATCGTTGTAGAACCATGCCACCACTTGTCTTTTTCCACCTCCACATCTCCTATCGTATCGTCCCGCACGCCACTCGCCCGCGCACACGTGCTTGACCAGCGCGCGAGGGACGTCGGGTGAAGTATAGAATAGAAGGCTATTCTGAGCTACCCATGGTTGATGCCGTGTGCCTCACTGTTACTGACTGTCACCCAAACCATACCTATCCCGATGTCGACGTGGCAGGCGCTTTCGCTTACACGCAGCGACCCCTCCTGGTGTATCATCGCACTACCCAGCATTCTCTGCCCTCTGCAGTGTCTGCCTAGGTTACCTGTACGCGTTGTTCCTACCATCCTTTGAACTGTTGTTCTTTTACCATGTATGACTGCATCCTTTGAACTACCCCGTCCTACTTAATTATTTTCTTGCGTACAAGCATTGTTAGCGTTGCCTTCTATCTCGTGGTATCGATCACACCTCATAGTCATTTCATTCTTTTGAGCTGAAGTTTGAGCCCATCAAGTTCAAAAGGTTGATCAGCCACGAAAAGTACATGCAATGCGATATTTCCCCTCTTGGAATGTTCTAGTGACAAGGTAACCAAAAACTTGATGCTTCAAAGGAGCCTTCGAACCCAACGAAAGACTATATGAGTGTCATGTAGTAAGCATGGAGTCCATCATCAGACATCCACAAGATGTCGAGTCCTCGTCGCTCTTGGATCTGTTATCTAGTTCACTAGGTATCATGTCACTGAGAAAACACGGAAATATCATGCCTCGTTGCCACCGACGCTGGGGTATAACCGGTGTAAGGCAGGCAGGATCACTTGCTGTAACGGTAGGTGAAGCAACAACTTCACTTACATTTGTGGCACTCGATATGTCACTGTCCACGATGAATCCAGCCAAGCGAGGGTATAGATCTTTTCCAAGAGCAGTGCCGCTGGTCATCACTGGAGGGTCTACCTGTGCTTCTGAGCAAGAAGCGCTGTGCTTGCATTATTGACCAACTGTCGAGTGTTTGACCACGGCTGATCTGTAGCAGGGCGGCGTGGTCAATTTTGGCTGTACCCCTGTTTCGCCGTCGAGCGGGATTGATGGGAGTCGTTTGCGGCCAGAAATCAGGCTTGGTGATACCAGTAACTCAGATCCATGTATAGCAATTAATTACACGGAATTGATTCACGTGTGTCTGAAGTCTGGAGAGGCTGCACTATCAGTGAGGCGTGGATAAACAGGAAAAACCACTGCGCCCAAGTTCCAACACGAATGCCAAAAAAAGCTTTTGAAACGCCTCAGCCATCGAGCGATGACAGCAGGTCTTCCTTGGGGTTTAGAATCAGTTTTTCTTTAGGATGCAGATTCTTAACATACAACCGTGATAATAAAAGTGTTATAGTACAAATGGCTGTACCGCCCGCTACCGACTGATCAATTCTGTGTAGCCATGGTATTGTGTCGTGCCACGCCGAGGGTATGATATATTACCGGCTAGAATAAATCTTCCAGAGTCATTTGCTTCACGATATCCTAAGCAAGTGGAGATATGAGGATAATCGTTCTTACGACTTGGCAGGCGAGTAACAAAGCTCACCGTGTTTGAAACCATCTGAGCAAACTCTTCAAAGCTGAGTTTTCCATCTCGATCATGGTCACCTTCCATTATTGTTTTGTCAACTATCTGTTGGAGTTGTTGATCCTAAAAAACCCGAGCATTGAATGGGTGGTAAGTGAAATGTAGCTAAGCACACTGGACCTTAAGGTTGTTGCCGACCATCATTTTGAGGACGAGGAATAATTCACCGTTGGAGATGAAGCCATCGCGGTCGACGTCGTAGACTTTGAAAGCGACTGTGTCGAAGAGGTAAGAACGAGGACAAAGGGATAGATGGCGGGACGGACATCTCAGCTTTTCTTCTCTGCCACCACGGCTGCTAAAAGCGCTAAGGCCGCCAACAAATTCTTGGAAGTCAACAGTCCCTCCACCGCTGAAATCAAGCGACAGGCATTAGATATGTGCAGGGGGGTAAATGGGATCGTGTCGGGTCATGCGATACACACTCTTCGTCAAAGATGGCTATCATTCGCGATGCCAACGGATTACTGGCGATCTGCGGTATTTGCAAGAACTCTTCACGATCGATAGACCCTGAACCATCACTAGGCACGTGTCAGCAACTGGTGGTTTCGAGATGAACTGGATCCATACCTATCGAGTTTCATGAAGCGTTTCTTCAGACGTTCTAGCTCAGCGGACGTGACTGGTTCATCAAGTCATTTAAAGGTAGTGAAAACATGGGCAATTGACGTACAATTGGACCGCTTTTGCATGTCCTCCATGAATTGGGATGCTTGTTCGCTGCCGCATAAGCCTGGTAACAGTGGTATCACAGGGAAGAGACTAACGCGTTTGACCCATGATGATGTAGGTGTGCTAGATGTAGAGATTGATGGTGAAGAGCAAGCTGTATCAGAGAGCTCGAATGATCAGACGCCGTTTCAAAGGCTCAGACTGTGGCCAAGGGTAGTTCCGTGAGAAAGAGCGGACAGACCGTGCTGTGGCAGGGGCCAATTACTTGAACGCGGTCGACATCTCTCGCAAGTTGGGCCAGTATATGGTGCGGCTATGCTCGAGCAGCAGCAGCATCGGACGGTCAGCTGCAACTATCCGTGGCAGATCACCACAGTCCTTTTTTGCATCGCCAAAGCTCCTTTTGCCAGCTGTCACCCGATCTTTTCCACATAGAAATTCGACCACGCCCATCCATTCGCATAGCCTCCTTCGTTGCCCATATCAGTCTGCCAATCACCGAGTTCTGGTAGCCGATGATAACACTCAGCTTACTTCTCTCCTCGATCTGACGCCCTCTGACGCACAGCGGCGAACTATTTATGCATTGTCCACTCCTCCGGGCAAGGGTGGCGTCGCTATCATCAGAGTGTCAGGCCCCGACGCTTGCAAGGTCCGGAAAGCCGTCACTCGCCCCGTCCGTGTGTCTACCATCGACGAAGTACCCATCCCGCGGCTTGCGGAACTTCGTCACGTCATCGACCCTCTCACCAGAGAGAAATTGGACGATGGCTTAGTTCTCTTCTTCAAAGGCGAGTTCTTCGACTCAAACATTATAATGAGTCTATTTATACCCACGCAGGGCCAAATTCCTTCACTACGGAGGATGTCATCGAGTTGCAGGTTCACTCTGGCCGAGCGGTACTCTCGTCGATCCTCCGGGCACTGTCAAAGTTACCGTACTGCCGCCCAGCTCAGCCAGGGGAGTTCACTCGGCGTGCCTTTGAGGGAGGACGGTTGGATCTGACTCAGGTAGAGGGTTTGCGGGATCTCATCGATGCCGAGACGGACGCGCAAAGACGCGTCGCGGTATCTAGTGCAGCGGCAGGTGTCATCGCTTGCATTAAGTATTGCTTTTACACTGATGAGCTAGCTCGCAACAGGGCACTCAACGAGCTCGCTTTGATGCTTTGAGAGCCCAAATCTTGGATTGTCTCATGTATGTTGAAGGCTTCATCGACTTCGGGGAGGATGTTGATGAATTAGGGCAAGAACGGATGTTTGAACAAGGTTTGCGTGTAACCTGTCCACTCGGCTTTAGTCGATTACAACAATCTCTAGCTTGTGCACGGGCACATGATATCATAGACTGCATTCATTCTCATCTGTCCGACAACCGCAGGGGGGAAATCCTCCGGTCCGGCATCAAGCTTGTCATCTTTGGACCTCCGAATGCTGGAAAGAGCAGCCTTTTCAATTTCCTCGGTTCGTCTATCATGTCCGTCTATTCGCCATGTATAATTGGTTTAATACATTTCTTCCAGCTGAAAGAGATGCTGCCATTATATCACCCATTCCCGGAACGACACGAGACATCCTCAGTCTCACTCTCGATATCGGAGGATTACCCGTCGTATTGAATGATACCGCGGGAATCCGGAGTACAACCGATGATGCTATTGAGAAAATTGGCGTCGAACGAGCTGGTAATGTGTAAGTCTGATTTTGATTAGTTCGGCTAGAACATTGCTAAGAGTAGCAGTATTGAAACTGCGGACGTCTCAATTTGTGTCCTCTCTCTTGACGACATTATACCGAGAACAGTGGGGGGAGAAGTAAAGATCACTATACCAGATGATGTCCTTGGCCATCTGAAGCCTGATACCGTCTTCCTTCTCAACAAATCTGACCTTGCTCGGGTATCCACCCACGGCTTACGAGAAGCATTGAATGATGCTCTTCTTCCACGTGGTTTGGGGACTACACGGCATTTCTGGAATCTAAGTCTTCGTTCTGGTGAAGGAACGAAAGAATTTTTGGACGGTCTTGCGTCGGTACTGAAGGAGCGATATGCGTAAGTTCTAACTCCATCCTCATCGTCGCCTTCATCATTTAAATCACTCAAGGTACACTGAAATGATGTCTTTCGACGATTCCCCACTCGTTACTCAGGCACGTCACCGAGACTACTTGGAGTGTGCAGTGAGGCATTTAGAAGAATTCAAGACATATCGTAAGGCATTCGTAACCTGGGGACGTCCGTCATTCTGATGGATTCCTTTACGCAGCACTGTCCCAGATCGACATCGCTGCAGAATCCCTGCGATATGCCGCACGTGCGATCGGAGCTGTTTCTGGATCCGATGTCAGTACAGAGGAAGTTCTGGGTGCTATTTTCAGCTCTTTCTGTGTGGGGAAGTGACGGGAATATCGAGATTTCTTACACCTCGGGGTTTCCATAGTCGGACAAAGTCAATGTATTACGGCGAGGGAAATCCAATTTCACTGAATAAATTCTTGGTGTCGCAAACGACAAGAAAATGACATGGCGCAGGGTAATATAAAGCAGAATTCGGTATACACATGACTTGCGAATAATATCAACAGACTAAGACATCAAGAAGCTCTCAGTGGGCCCCCAATGGACGGCCACGTATGATAAATATTCTCAGCGCGCTGGCGCAACTTATTTCTATCTCCAAATGGTATCTCGTATAGTCGAGAGAGCTGCTTGACGCTTTCGCGCAGCTCCGAAGACTGGAGGGTTCAAGCAGTGAGTTAGCTGCACCGACACTTGGACTCAGACTGACCAATGAAACGCTTTCGTCCAGGTTGTCTTTCACAGATTCTATCTCCGCGAGGATGATGCTCAACGTCTCTAGATCCTATACAGGAATGAGTGGTGATGAAGGGGCATTCAGCGGAACGCACGAGCTCACCTCCTCCTTGAGATGCACTTTTCCCTTGACGAGGCGTTGCAAAGCGGTAATCCAACCACTCATCTGTTCCTCGACGGCGTCGAGTGTTGGCTTTGTAAAGGAATCTACTTCCTTAAGCTGGTTTCTGGGAAATTGGTCCATATTGGAATCGGAGGGTGGAATGTCGGGAGACTGGCTTGTAATATGGGTGCTGGGAATAGCGCTCGCACCCTCTTCTGCAGTGGAGGCAGAGCTAACTGATACGGTCGTTTCACTCGTGTTTGGACTGGGCTCCCTATCAGGTTCGTCGAGCGGAGCAAAAAGGTCATGATCAGCCTGAGAATTACGTTCATGTTAGCCCCAAGAGTCTACAGTATCGTTTTTGGTGTGCGGAGCGGAACTCACGGGTCTGGGCTGCGCAACTCTGTCCGTTCGTACGGTGGTATTCTCGCCGAAAATGGCGTCCAACCGTTGCCTGAACTTGTCTCCGCGAGACAGATAGGGTGACAGCACGGCCTTTTTGGAATCTCCCACCGTTGGCATACGCCATTCATTCCCTACTGGGGCCGAAGGGAGTGCAGAACCTTTCCCAGGGGAGCTGGCAGTGCGGTCGCCCTCGTCGACGTCCGCAGAGGGAACATGTACCGTCAGTGCCGGATTAACAAAGTCATCGTCTCTGGTGATGATGTCCATTTCAGCATCCCAGCTGATGTGTGCTTGTACTGTCCCGAGGGCTGCGTCAATCAATGCAGGATTCGATTCGTATTGGATTGGCTTGAGTCGTTTAACCGGTCGCTCGGGCTGCGGGATGCCCTGGAGAAGAGACACAGCGTCCTCGGAATTGGTCTCGGAGGCATTCGCAGAGATGGCTTTTACTCGGGTGTGACGTCTCTTCAAAGGCGTGCGGGCGAGACGCGTATTTAACTGGAGCTGGTCGTCTTCAGCTTCGGTAGTCTCTACATCCGTTTGCGGTGCTGTCGACGCGTCGTCACGCTGACGTGAAGCCGTACCAGGTCGACGGGAAAAGGGGTCCTCCGAGTATCTGTTCGCATCAAAGGTACGCGCTAACGCGTCCACTAAGCTTAGTGCCCGCGCGGGTGCAGACCCAGGTCGCGTTTGAGAAGTATGCTTTCTGTAAAGTGGAGGCTTTGTTGCGATGAGAACACCATCAAACCGGGCTTTCTTTCTCCTGGAAGGCGTTGCGTCAAACGACGTTTTCGGTGTCTGTTCAACAGTCACAGTATTTTGCGTTGTTGCCTGAGCGTTGATTGGTGATCCCCAGTGCCGTTTCACTGCCAAGTCAGTTGCTTTCCAGGCTGAAGGTTCATCAACCCCAGAACCTCCATCACCCCCCAGTGTCCTACTAAGTGGAGTCCAAGTTGGAAGGTCAGGTACTGCCTGACTGGGTGAAGCAAGTTTGTTCATGTCTTCATCATGAATGACATGTCCAAAATTTGAACTAAGTAAGGGTGGTTCTGTCTGACTCATGGATAATTTCTTGCAAGCATGGTCAGGGTTGTGAGCAAGCAATCATTTACGAAGGTACCTCATGGTCAGGCCTATCATGCACAGTTGTAGTGAATTGCCTTGGAGTAGCTGTCACAGGCAGTGTTGTTAGTGTCAACAGGTTGAAAAACAAAAGAGCATACAGTAAGGTTGTGGTGGTGTGTTGGGTAGTGGTGAAGTATGCATGACTTGCTTTAATTGGTGGGAAGTCTGGGGACTCAAAGAGAGAGCCATAGTTTTTTGGCCAGTCTTTGACAAAGATTAGGTTAAACACTCTTTGGCATTATGTAGAAAGAAAAAGAGGAGGTTTTGAGCTTACCTGTAAAGCACAAACACTGGCCAAATATGATGTATAGTAAGGAGAATTATTAGATTTGGGTGTGATCACTGAATGGTCCAAATTCACCTTCAAGTAGTGGACAATGCTAATGGTTGGTGGGATGAGGAAAGTGTGAGAATAAATACTGGGCAAACACAACAGCTTTATAATACATTTCATTATTTGTTTACATGTATTATGGATTATTTTAAGCAAACATGGTAACCACATTGTCATCATTTACATCATACATGTATTTGTCAGCATGTTTCACACAACTGCTTAATAAGATTCTGTATATTAATATCCTATTTCAAATATCTATTTATAAACAATAAATGCCCTCCTGGACCCTCAGGACTTGCCTTCCTCATCCTGTCATGGGGCGGATATTGCCATGGCAACTATTTACAGGATGTTGTTTCTCATGTATTTACATTTTGTAGATCAAGATTTAAAAAGTGTTGAGAATGATATGTCACTGTCCAGCACTTCTACTTCTGATCCTTTGTTACATACATGTCAGCTGATATTTGATGATGATGCTATCCTGATTTGTAGTCATAGATAAGCTAGATATAGAGACCAATAGCAATATTTCCTCTTATCTCCTATCTCCTATCTCCTATCTTCTTATCTTTATTATACAGTTTATAGGATAGAGTTCAATCTCCTCTTTAAATCTAGAACTATTTACTATACATATAAACTGGACCTCTAAGGATTTGCAAGAATAACAAAATTCTCTCCTCTTTTCTTTAAATAGGCCATGAGTGTTACAAGCATACATTTTCACCCTTATTATTTTCCTTTATCTTATCTAACCCACAAGGTTATCTCTTGATCTCAAGGATCTTATCTGGATCTCATTAGATTTCAAGGATCTTTCCAATTATATCTTCCATTCCATCACTTCTTTCCCCTATTCTATTATTACTTGCATGCACCTTTAGCATGTTAAGCTTCATTTCCATTTGATCTGCCACCTCCTTTGTGGCAGATCCTTCACTTACTTTATATGATACTATTCTTTACCCTTCCCTGTAGTATCACCTGGTCTGTGCACCAGCCTATGTATAGTATATAAGTAGCTCACTGTGGACCTTAAGTCCTCAGTTCATTTATTCTAAGTCCTTTGCTTCTACAAGCATTGATGTCTACTCCTGAAAGCTAATACTCAAGCCTCCACAATTGCTCTACATTCTCATCATGAGATATTGGCCACACTACACCATTTCCCTCTTTTTATTGTTTAGGGTTATACTTACACTCCATGTCGCCTTTACTCCATTAAGGTATGTATAGGCTTGTTTCAATGAGTATCTTTCTAACAGAATACTCTTCTGTGAGTATTTCCACAAAATACCTGTGCTGTTACAGTTGCATCATAATGGACTTAGTATAATTTCACTTTTCATCTTATCTTATCACACCACATGGTTATCTAATCACAGACACTCTTGTTTGATCTTATCTTTGGAACTTAGTGCACAGAGAGACTCTTTAACTTATATTCACACCAGATCTATGATCTGCATTATGACTACACAGCCTTCTTAATCTCCATGCTGTGTATGCTTCTGTTCTTCTTTTCATCTCCACTTATGCTTCCATTTCACTTCCCTTTCATTCTGCCACATCCTCATGTGTGCAGCATGTTCATGCTTTCATTCCTCACAGCCTCAAGGCTGTTCATCTCTTTATGGACTAACCCTATACCCTATGCACAAACATATGTACACACCTATATAGTATGTATATAAACCCTATGAATACAGTCACTAGAGACCAATTCAATTCTCTTGGTATTTCCCCACAAAGCATCATCTGATAAACTTCTTGGTCCCCTTTCCTTCATTCTTTCTGTGGTTTAAGTCTTTTGGTGATACTTGAGAAGCTCTAGCTTTAAGGGTTGTTTCACATGCCATTTCAAATATCTTACTTGTGTTATGAATATTTATAGACTTGGCTTCTAGGCAGAAGTATTCTATAATAAAGATATATGGATGATAAGAACATTTCTATACAATATTATGATCTAGATCTTTGGAAATTGCTAGAGATCTCATGTCTCATATCTTGTCTTTCATTTTTACCCTTCTAGAATCCAAGCTGTAATCTGCCTTATAGATCACACATGCTTTTAATCTCCACCATCTGTTACGATTCATCTGGACTACCATTCTTTTCCTTGACTTTTCTAGCTATACGCTGTATTACTACGAGTCAATTGTTCGACTCTTGCCTCGTATGCTTTCTTTTCCTTATTTGTCTCATGTGATCTTATCCAGTCGGCAATTGCTGTTTCTCTCATGTGACTCCGCAGTCCACAGTCATGATGCCATCAACTGTGCTTTGATATTCCAATTCATTTCATTTGTAATACTAATAACGCGTCGCCTTCTCATTGGCTCCTCTTATTGTATGATGTGTTATTATTATTCCCTTACCATTTCTAGTTACCCTTTCTCATGGTCTGTGCGTGGATTCCTTATGTATAAATACCTGTGCTCTCGCAGCAGAGATCCTTAGCTTAGACCTCCCTTGTCTTACCTTAGTATCTCTGCAATTGACAAGGTCCTTGTCCCTTTGTCCCTTTGTCCCTTTGTCTCTGTTGCCCATCGCCCACTACGCGTTCACCTTGCAACTGTAGATCCCTTGAAACTGAGGATGGTCAGTATTGCCTTTGATGCAACTGTATTCCATGCCTGTGTCGTCACTTCGTGCTTGATCACTGGACGACTCACATCGCCACTTGCTCACTTAACCACGTCAGTGGATTCCCCTGTGCCACATGACTACTTACATGTCCATGGAATATCCTCAAACCTTCAACACTTAGGACCTTCCTACACCTTCAAGGGCTATGTCTGATTCTACCTGGGTCGAGCATAACACCATCCTTCTGTTCCATTTTGCCAGTGTGTTAATTTTGCATGTTTAACATGCATTTTTAATTTCCCATACCATTTTATATAAACATTGGTGGATATTTCTATTTTTCATTGCAATCAATTAGTGTTGAAAGTTCAGTGTAGTTTTTTTTTTTTTTTTTTTTTTTGCCTTTGTACTTAGACTGGACCTAAAAATTGTTT
>JBBPRF010000101.1:0-62910 GCA_038092875.1 Lanmaoa pseudosensibilis
CGGAATAGTTATTCATTCAAATCGGATTAGTGATTCACTTTGAGTTGCCTCCATTTGTTGCCTAACACCACACCTTACTAGCAATCAATCATTTTCTGGACAGACTACATATTACTAGTAGATTACAAAAGTGTGATGTGGTAGGACACGAACTCAAGATTGAAAAGTGTGGCGAGGGGAACACATAAGCGCGGCGGGGATCACACAAAACGCGGTGAGGAACCACACAAAACGCGGCGAGGATCACACAAAACGCGGCGAAAATAAATGTGCAAATTTAGCGCCATACGAAAACCTGTTTGAATTGTCCGTTCATGTACCCTTCAGTCGGATCAAGCAAGTCGAAATGCAAATCAAATGATGAAACACAGTATACTTAGATTTCCCCAGGCCACCAACAAAATTGTGGAGGGAGATCACGGGGGAATTGGTCTCAGCCGTGAGAATCATGATGCGTGAGACGTAGCCAGCAAACACGAGTCACGGCGACCTGACTCGATTGGATGGATGATCAAAATACAAACGCGACACGAACTAATGAGCGAAACAACGGTCGACGGCGTGTTCCTTTGACAATGTTGAGCCCCTGGTCGTGAGCGGAGTCGGGACACCCCGGAGAAAGAAGGATTTTGCGAACGACAAAGGTCGGAACGTTTGACTAGTTTTCAAGGAGGTTTGAGAATTTGTTGTAAATCTGGATAGATACCGGCTCGCAAAGGCGGACGAAGTCGGTACCCAAGGAAAAAGACTTTTCGTCGGGTGGCCCCTCTTCCCCTTTTATCGAACTGGTTCCCCCTTTCGTCGGAGGATTCAGAATGTTGTATTGGAGAATTCCTCCGCAACCAGGGCCACCATGAACCTAGCGTTCGTTGTCCAATTCAATAACCTCTCCGGTAGAAATAGTTTGTAACGATCCGGCGACATGTTCAGACACGAGTCGGAGTGCGAACGATGAGAGCGAAACGACTATAATGACGAAAAAACTAACTACTAACTAGCGAGAAAACAGGAACCGGCCAATAAGCAATCACAAGACGAGGATTTGAGAAAAGCTCACCTTGCGAGATGACAGGGACAAGATCCGGGTACCGGGAATGTTATCGGCTGACATCGCCGTGTGGCATCGATCCGGGGAGGCTTAGGCGATGCCAAGAAATAGCTTCCACTGGCAGCATGCTCGGGTCTCGCAATATACTTCAATGTTTTCGAGTCATCAAAATGCTAACATGTATTGCTGAACATTCCTCGAAGTTGGGGACCTGGTACTTTTCTACACCAATTGAGTTTCTATCAGCGGAAGACTGATCCGAACAACAAGTTGAGGTAACAACAACTGGTTCATAACTGACATTATTCACAGCTGGTTGGATAGTTTAATGTTCCACAGCTGGGTGCCTCTCCGCAAGGATCTCAGAGAAATTGAGAGTGTGTCAGATGCTGGATGAATAACCGCGGCAGGATCCGCCGTCTGCGGATTTCCGTAAACCGTAAGCGCCGAGTTGTAAATTCAGAATCCACGGTAGGAGTGCCAGTGCGTGATGGTTTGAGACCGAAGCCGCTACCCAGACTCGGACCAAAAAACGTTGCAACCCGAATCATAGCACATATGGCGAAAACCGGGATGGGGACCGCTGGCAGTTGGCTTTGATAAGTTACAGGCACGAACAAGTATGGTTAACTGCGAAAACAAACGATGTAGAGGGGTCTCTCTGCAGAGCCTAGAAATTACATTGGTGTGGTTTCGACGGGTCGTTCCCTCATCAGCACGGCAGGATGCCTGGCGGAAAGGCATCCACTTCACTCCCGGATTCATAGCTCGGCCCGGGGGATTGGCCGGACACCACCACCAGCCCCCTTCAGGACCAATGCTTCACTTGTTACCCCTTCGGTCTATCAAGTGCCATCCATAAAACAGTCAAGCCAAAACAAGATGGTCTGCGTGCTACTAGTAGGGGCACTTGGGAAACTTCGTCACACGTTACGTCAGTCGTCGTTGTAAGTTACCCGTGAACCGTTTCGCGGACTCAGTCACGGACCCTGGTACTTTATCAGATGACGTGGTTCATAATCAGAGTCCAGTATGTAATGGCATGGTCGACTATCATGAGCATCTTCCGCGGGATTCGGTGGATCTGAGTCAATCGTTGTGGCTCGATGCCACGTCTCACAGGCGAACACATGTACTGCTAAACATTTATCCGCCAATAATTTGCGGCGGAGTGGTGATATCAGGGCAGTGACCTCGCCGTGCGGACAGGAGATATGGTAAGCTTGACGGTGCAGGTACACGCAGGTACACGTTCGGCTAGCTTCAACGTCACCACGACCACTCGGCGTTCGTCTGACCTTTGTCCCGGGTTGGATTCCGGGTTCACACAACAGGCATGTCAACTATGCCCGCCAGCCAAATTCATCGAAATCATGTGTTTATGCACCATAAGATGTGGCGAATTTGAGCCTACTACAAGAAACGTAGAACGAATCAGGACCAGGCTCCATATGGTACAGTACACTTAAATTATTCGTCGACGGCGTCCACGCTGACATCGAAGTTTGTACGTTTGATCCAAACCAATCTTCTTTGTCCTAGTCCGGTTCGTCTGCAGAGCAAGAATAAAATAAAATAAGATGGGGCAAAGGCGTCAACGCGGATAAACCAACACGAGATCAACGGGGTCAAAAGAAAAGGGGGGAAGGTGAATAAAAAAATAAGACGTAGAAAGTTTAATTAGATTATCTGCTCTTGAGCCCGAAGGGGCGGAAACCGGGGGAAACGAAGAAAAACGATGGAAATGTGAAGTATGCAAGACGAATAACGCGCATATGGAACTTATGTGACATAGCTAAAAGGTCTTCACAGCTTTTCGTACGGGTCGTACGGCGGGTCATATACACAGAAGATCGGGTAACCTTGGTGACCGAGATGACGCCGAACGTCATGCAATAGTCTAGTGGGGTAAGTGGTGATGGGTACAGTGCATCCGAGAGTGAGAAACTCGATCTTAGCCGAATGGTTAGCATGTAGTATCGATCCGATGTCTAGAATTGGGCATCGGCATGTTGTTCAGTAATGGTCTGTTCAGATGGATCTTCATCCGCGTGTCTTCTATGTCCTACAATGCCGACTTTTCGCAAGAAAATAGCAGCCAATAGGGCAGCTGCGGGGAATCAGAGCGTCAGCACATTCCCCATTCGGGATAAATCATAAAGTACATACCAAGGAATGGGAAAGCAGCACCGGTCCATTGGGCGAATCTGTAACCTTGCAGTTGCGCCGACATCGGTGCATTCGATCCCGAAGAATTCAACGTCACGCCGAGCTTAGCTGACTCTTTCTCCACGACACTATTGAACACGATCGTGGAAATCGCAAGACCAAATGTTGTGCCGATCTGTACAGCGTGGATGCGAGTCAGTCAGCAATTCGGTCGATCCAATGGTAACCTGACATGAGACGATATATATTTGTGATGCTCACCTGAGTCATGGTCTGGAATAATCCTCCTGCAAGACTTTGCTCATGCGGGAATACGGTCTTCGCAACAAAAATAGTGCCGACAGAGTACACAAAGTCTGCCCCGAACACGATCATGATGGTGGACGGGAACTCAAAAGCCCAGTATGTAGCTGACGGGTCGATAAGCGCAAACAAGACGCAAGCAAATCCTGTGATGAGAGTGCCCAATACTTGAGAACAACAAAGTTGGTCGTTAATCATGAATGCCGAGCGATCAAAATTGAAGAATCATCTTACCAACAAATAATACTAAAGGAAGGTATCCGACCACCATTGCGACAAAAAAGGTACATAGACAGCCCGTAACGAACATGGGTATAAACAGGATCATCGCCTGTATGGGCGTGAATCCAAGGTAATTCTGGTAGAACAACTGAACGTGGGACATATCAGCATCTTCGCGTTATCGCATACTGAACTGAGGCAAACCTGAACCCAGAACGTCCAACAAATGAAACCAGCCCAGTTTAGGAAAGCGATTGCAAATATCACCGCCATGCGGCCCTTGGCTCGTGCCCATATCGATGGCTTCATAAGGGGTGGTGGCGTCCAGAACAACTTTGGCTTATCGGGGCCAGTGGCGAAATTCTCCAGATGAAACTCCCAGACGATGAAAATGCCCACACAGATCACTCCGACGACCAGACAGGCAATTATATCTGCCGTGGATCGGGATGTGAGCCGTTGTTCATAACAAGTAGGGACGGAACATACAGGGATTCTTCCAGCCTGCAGTTAGGCCTTGACCGAGGACAAACACGATTAGCACCAAGCCAGAAGTGACCAACATTGCGCCTATCCAATCTACTCGTCTGTCCCCTTCCAGCGAAATCTTGTCAGGGTCGAATGATACTAGGGCACCCAGTATACATAATGTTGATAAACCCGCAGATAAGTAAAACTGCGCACGCCAGTGCTCCCTAAGCAACACACGTCAGGTATGTGTAGTTCGCGGAAAGAGCACACATACTTGCTGAGTTGCGTGAGAGTGCCTCCAATGATATTACCGAAGGCACCGCCGACAGGGGCACCGGCGGCGAAAGTTGCGAACGCGATAGATCGCATGCGCGAGGGAGGGAACGAGTGGGCTAAGATACCCAACTGTCATGTGGTCGCTATGAGGATCACGCTTGTCTGGAATAGGAAAAGGCAATGCAACGCACAGCAGAAGGAATCGCCGCGGCAGCACCCATTCCTTGGAGACCCCGGAGGATATCCAGCGTGATACCATCTGACAACGGCAGTGCATAAATATGGGCGGCAAAGACAGTGTTGGCGACTCACTGTTGGTAAATCCTATACCGAGTGCAAAAACCATCAGCCAAGACATGCCAATCACAAAACCCTTCTTGCGCCCGTAGAGGTCGGCAAGACGCCCGAAAAATAAAAGTAGACATCCCTGGGGGATGGGGTTAGAATAGTGCCACGGCCATGTGGGCGGTGTACAGACAGAGCTCAAAGAATATGCAGATACCAGCCATTGAAGTTGGTCTTCCTGGATATTGATTGCCTTGCCCATTGTGGCTAGAGCCATCGACACCGAAGTTTGATTTGAAGTCTACTGGAACATCAGCAGGCGGAAGAACCTCAACACGTGAAGAGATGAACGTGGACGACCATGGCAGCTGTGCACGTCATTACAATAGCGATGGAACGTGCCAGACTGCGCTGGGGGTGAGTAGCATGCTTCTCAATTGCGAGGTTCTGGATTTGTTCGGTATGACCGGGCTGGCGATCTGGCTTGGTAGCGTCGCTAACGCGTTCCATGGCACTTTTACTCCCTTCCTCTGAGGGGAAGTGGGATGGCGGGTGAGCCGGGACGGTTAAGAAGACTAAATGAATTGCATGCCAGCGCTGTAGTTTTATACGCCATACAGCTTAAGCAATTGAGGGGTTGTAGTGCTAACTGATCTGGAGTAATTACCTTGCTTGGAATTCCAATCGGCCCCGAGTACATCCACGTTTCCCACGGTGCCATAGTTGATCACTTGAAACGCCGTGAGTCAGAGAAACTGAGCGGCCATCTCGTCTGCCAACGAATGGCACTGCGAATGATTTGTGCTTCTCGACCACTGCGGCGTGTTGTGATCTGGCATGAAAAATCGACCTTACACATCGCTCGAACAGTATAGACTGCGCCTTGCATTTGGTGACAACCCAGCAGGTCTGGTACACCAACGCTGTGTGATCATCATGCTATGCTTGGTTCTGTCATCGCTATTTTAGCTCACTGAGGAAAGTAAAGTCGCTTTTAAAAAGCGATCGTGTCAACAATCACAAGGAAATATGCATCCTCGTCACGTCGTCGTCGTCGTCGGCGCTAGTGATGTGCAAGGCCCGGCCTCAGAGCTCAAGCCCCAACTGGGCCGGGGAAATCTGGTGTCCAAAACAGGAAGGAGCAAAAAATATCCAACTTAGTAGCGTGTTTTTACAAAAAATGATTTGGTACTAAATTAGTAGTAGTAATAGAGTATTATGGCGACGTGCACGAGCGGTAGAACAACTGAAATTCTGTATGAAAATGGAAAGTATTGAAATTTGATGCGCAATCGAAGCGCTACATTTTGAACGGTGTCCATACAAGGAAAGTCGCAGTTATGAGTTCGCGCGTGGTCACCTTCGATCGACTCCCATACCATTGTTCTCGCCTCGGGATCACTCCCCCTGTTCCTCCACTTCATACAGAATGACTTAAATCGCTCCGATTCTCCCGATACGGCCTTGACGCGACCGTATGACGTGGGAAGTGAGTCTCCTCCTCGGATTCGACTAACTCTTGTAGGTCGCGTTCTCATTCGTCCACGACGACGCGGTGGATTCACAGGCTTAATTGGTCGCCTGGGTCGCTTCCTGGACGATATGGATGGCCTATCAAGGGCAGCTCTGTGGTAAGCATTCCATTACAGTACCCCTGTTCAATTGTTCTCCCACTAATACTCCCTTGACAGGCATCTATCTGAGACGTCATGACTCATCATCAGCATGAACCTAGCCCTCCTTCAAAAAGAATGATACAAAATTCTCTTGTCGCACTTCATCGTCCGGCTGGTCCCCACCGCGCTGTATTTCGCAATTTCACTATACGCAGCTCCAGCAGAAAAAGCTTGGCGATATTCAACATAGTTGGCTCCTACTGCCCCGACGCATCGTCACCGTGGCCTCCCATCATTGTGGGCGTCGCATTCGTCTTGAATACCCGCCCGTCTGCGCGTCCTGCATCATTTCCGTACGACTCTGGACCCACCGACAGGCGACCACAGAGGCTATCGAGTCGCCGCAGGGGACGTTTTACCTTGGTTATATGGCGATGACACTCGAGAGCGCGCTGTTCTATACAGTCTTTGTGATCATCGCCTTGGTGGTGTTTACGTAGATGAGTCCACTCGAGAACATGTTCTTCCCAGTGTTGTGTACCGTTCAGGTATGTCTCCCGTTCCTACTTACGTGTTCGCCGTTCCTGGTTTTCCTCTCCTCAACATTCCATCATGATTGGTGTGATGGTGTTCATAATCTGGCCTCGTAAACAGGTAATTGCACCGTCGTTGATTCACTTATCATAATGCCTGTGGGATCTTGTTCGAGACGGACGAATATAGGAGCGCTGTATTGGCAGGCAGTATACGTTTCGCGTCGTCCGCCCGACCACAAGCTCCCATACGGCCGGATCACCATGACATGTCACGTAGCTCGAGCACCATGCACGTCTTGTCAAGTGACAGCATCAAGACAGGCCAGCATGACTCCAACTTGTTTACTCATGAAACCAAAGGCGAACCCTGAACCTCAGAGGGTCCCATGAGAATGGCCAGTTCGATCTGAGGTGTCGCAGGCTTTATTCATCACAGATAGCAGATTCATGTCAAAAGACAATAACAGTCATTCCTTCCCAATAAATAGCCAAAAAAAAAAGAGAGAGAGAAAGAATGAGAGGCTAGAGCGGAGAGAGAATCGAGCCATTGGAGGGAAGGAAACTTATCTCATATAAATGATACATATACTCAGATCTCCTCTACAATCAACCACGAGAACAACATTGTCTGATTCAATGCATAGTTGGCCCTGAAACTTTGTCACATTTCACTGTGGTTCGTATTGAATGGATATACTCTAGGTAGGTCAGTATAGTAGACAAGTCTATAGTAAATCTATACTAAAATAGTGATGAGTAGACGTCCGTAGTACTGAGCCATGTCGTGCTGCGCTCAAGTGGATACTACAACTCGATTGCTCGAAGCAACCTGATCACAACATTGGCCGGAACGACCATGTCTTCTGATCTCGGAGTTTAGGCCTGATACGGGAAAACAGGGGTTCGCACAACGGGGATATCAACTACCTCAGTCTACACCAGATTATCAGCCCAATTCAATGTGTTTACACATCCTAGGTGTACCGAATACGATAGAGGTTGAGCCTACTACAAGGAGTGTAGAATGAGTCAGGACCAGGCGACATATGGTACACTACACTACACTTAAATTACTCGTCGACGGCGTCCACGCTGACATCGAAGCTTGTATGTACAATCCGAACCGATCCCCTTTATCCTCGTCCAGTTCGTTTGCCGAGCAAGAAAAGATGGGGTAAAGACGAAGTAAAGTCAAGCCAACGCGGAAAGACCGACACACGATCAACGGAGTCAAATGGAGGGGGAAAAGGGGGGAGGGGAATAAAAAAATAAATTATCGACGTAGAAAGTTGTCAATTAGATTATCTGCTCTTGAGCCTGAAGGAGCGGAAACGAAACGAAACGAAGAAAAACGATGGATGTGTGAAATGCAAGACGAATGACGTGCATGTGGAGCCTATCTGACATAGCTAAAGGTCCATGTCCCTCCATAGCTTTTCGTACGGGTCGTACGGCGGGTCATATACACAGAAGATTGGGTAACCTTGGTAACCGGGACGACGCTAAATGTCATGTGGTAGTCTAGTGGGTAAGTGGCGATGGGTGCAGTGAATCCGAGAGCGAGAAACTCGATCATGGCCAAGTGGTCATCATGTAGTACCGATCCGATGGCTAAAGTTGGGCATCGGCATGTTGTTCAGTAATGGTCTGTTCAGATGGATCTTCATCCGCATGTCTTCTGTGTCCTACGATGCCGACTTTTCGCAAGAAAATAGCAGCTAATAGGGCAGCTACGGAGAATCAGAGCGTCAGCACATTCCCCATTCGGGATAAGAGGTAAATACATACCAAGGAATGGGAAAGCAGAACCGGTCCATTGGGCGGATCTGTAACCTTGCAGTTGCGCCGACATCGGTGCATTCGATCCCGAAGAATTCAACGTCACACCGAGCTTGGCTGACTCTTTGTTCACGACACTATTGAACACGATCGTGGAAATCGTAAGACCGAACGCTGTTCCGATCTATAGAGCGTGGATGCGAGTCAGCAATTCGGTCGATCCAATGGTAACCTGACATGAGACGATATATATTTGTGATGCTCACCTGAGTCATGGTCTGGAATAATCCTCCTGCAAGACTTTGCTCATGCGGGAATACGATCTTCGCGACAAAAAGTGTGCCGACGGAGTACACAAAGTCCGCCCCGAACACGACCATGATAGTGGACGGGAACTCAAAAGCCCAGTATGTAGCTGACGGATTGATAAGCGCAAACAGGACGCAAGCAAATCCTGTGATGAGAGTGCCCAATACTTGAGAGCAACAAAGTTGGTCGTTAGCCATGAATGCCGAGCGATCGAAATTGAAGAATTATCTTACCAACAAATAATACTACAGGAAGTTTCCCAACCACCATCGCGACAAAAAAGTTACAGATACAGCCCATGACGAACATGGGTATAAATCGGAGCATTGCGTGCACGGGCGTAAGTCCAAGGTAACTCTGGTAGAACAACTGAACGTGGGACATATCAGCATCTTCGCATTATCCCATACTGAACTGGGGCAAACCTGAACCCAGAACGTCCAACAAATGAAACCAGCCCAGTTTAGGAAAGCGATTGCAAATATCACCGCCATGCGGCCCTTGGCTCGTGCCCATATAGATGGCTTCATAAGGGGTGGTGGCGCCCAGAACGACTTTGGCTTATCAGGGCCAATAACCGAATTCTCTAGATGAAACTCCCAGACGATGAAAATGCCCATAAAGATCACTCCGATGACCAGACAGACAATTATATCTGCCGTGAATCAGGATGTGAACCGCTGTTCATAACAGGTAGGGAACGGAACATACAGGGATTCTTCCAGCCTGCAGTTGGACCTTGACCGAGGACAAACACGATTAGCACCAAGCCAGAAGTGACCAACATTGCGCCTATCCAATCTACCCGTCTGTCCCCTTCCAGCGAAATCTTGTCAGGGTCGAATGATACTAGGGCACCCAGTATACATAATGCTGATAAACCCGCAGATAAGTAAAACGGTGCACGCCAGTGCTCCCTAAGCAACACACGTCAGGTAAATGTCGTTCGCGGAAAGAGCACACATACTTGCTGAGTTGCGTGAGAGTGCCTCCAATGATGTTACCGAAGGCACCGCCGACAGGGGCACCGGCGGCGAAAGTTGCGAATGCGATAGATCGCATACGCGAGGGAGGGAACGAGTGGGCTAGGATACCCAGCTGTCATGTTGTCGCTATGAGGATCACGCTTGTCTGGAATAGGAAAAGGCAATGCAACGCACAGCAGAAGGAATCGCCGCGGCAGCGCCCATTCCTTGGAGACCCCGGAGGATATCCAGCGTGATACCATCTGACAATGGCAGTGCATGAATATGGGCGGCAAAGATAATGTGGGCGACTCACTGTTGGTAAACCCTATACCGAGTGCAAAAACCATCAGCCAAGACATGCCAATCACGAATCCCTTCTTGCGCCCGTAGAGGTCAGCAAGACGACCGAAAAATAAAAGTAGACATCCCTAGGATGGCATCAGAATGGGACCACTGCCATGAGGAGGGTGTACAGACAGAACTCAAAGAATATGCAGATACCAGCCATTGAAGCTGATCTTCCTGAATATTGATTGCCTTGCCAATATCAGGGAGGGCCATTGACACCGAAGTTTGATTTGAAGTCTACTGACACGTCAGCAGACGAAACGACATCAACACGTGAAGAGACGAACGTTGACGACCATGGCAGCTGTGCAGGTCACCACAATAGCGATGGAACGTGCCATACTGCGTTGGGGCGATGGAGGGTGAGCAGCATGCTTCTCGATTGCGAGTTCCTCGATTTGTTCGGAATGACCGAGCTGGCGGTCTGACTGGGTAGCGTCGCTGACGCTGGAGTCGCGGTCCATGGCACTTTTACTCTCTTGTTCGGGAACTAGGATGGCGGGTGAGCCTTGAAGGCGGTTAAGAAGGCTAAGGAAATGGCATGCTCCGAGCTGTAGTTTTATATGCCGTACAGCTTTAAGCCAATTATGGGGCGGTGCTACCCTGATCCGGAGTTGTAAATCCTTGGTCCCTTGTAACGCCATACACCTTTGCTTTTCCCGCGGTGCCGGCCGCAACGACTACTAAACTAGCTGACGGCTTGAAACAAAGTCCGCACGAATGACCAAGCCCAGTCGGAGAGAGAAGGAATGGGACTCTGAGCGGCCATGTCGTCTGCCCACGAACGGCGCGGCGAACTTGTGTACTGTAGGGCCCTCATTGCGGCTTCTCAACCGCGGCCATGTTGCATCCAGGGTTGTGATCTGGCATGAAAATCGACCTTCCAACCCCACATATCGCTCGCAACGACGTAAACTGTGCCTTGCATTTGGTGCATGGACGACCCGGCATGTCCGGTACACTAACGTCGCAACATCATCATGCTATGCCTGGTCCTGTCATCGAGGGCTATTAAACGGAGCCTCGTCGCTTGAGCGGGGATACATCACATGGATTGCGAGGAAAGCCATCAAATGCAGTGGACATAGCAATTAGTGTATAATGCTTTATAATACGCGGCCTAACTTTTAATCGCCAATCAGCCAACTATTCCTCCGACCATACAAGTCACCCTCCGGCCCACTCGGCGCGTCGTCTGCCCAGAGCTCGAGGTCACCGGGTAATGGTGACGGGCCCGTCTACTCTTGGATCTTGGCCAGGATTTCGGCGTCCTTGAATAGGAAATATTCCTGATTAATCCTTTCAGTATAAAGTTACCCACGACGGGATCGGCACTACATACGTCTTCACCGACTTTGATAGAATTTCCTCCCCACCCAGGTAGCAGTACACGATCACCGGCCTTTACCGAAGTCGGCACAACCACACCTTCCTTGTTGGGTGCCCCAGGGCCGACCGCAATGACGGTTGCTTCTGGCAACGGCGTGTTCGTAGCAGACGTAGGAAGGAAAATACCAGACGCTGTTTTCTAATACGTTTAGCAAAGCGCGTTAGATTCTCATGGAACGAAATCAATGACGACAAACACATACGGTATCAGCCTTGAACCGCTGAACCAATACACGGTCCAGTAGAGGAACGAGAGACTTAATGGATTTGAAGGTAGCCTGGGCAGCCTGGGTTGTCATTCTAACGTGTCAACTGAAATGCCTGAACATCGTACACAAACTCGTGCTCACCATAAGGACGTATAAAAAGTAGCTGGAGACTTTTAAAGCAAAATGAGCAAAGCTGGAGAAAAGTCTTGCAGAGAATATTCCCGACTTTTTTGCCCCTGGACTATTTGGTTCGAGCAAACAACAGCCATGTCATGTGATCGTTCTCATGTCCGGAAAACCATACACCCGATTTTCCACAACATTCCAGTCCACTTTCACCGTGACTCTGTCGCTTTTCATTGTGTTAGCGATCAGCAAGTACTACTGTTGGTTAACCACTGATTTTAAGGCCTCACATCGGTCTCCCGCTAATGAACGTGACTGCGCAGCGAGGTTACGGTGACCTCATGTACGGAATGGCACTGGCAGAAACGCCTCAAGGTGTGATTTTTAAACACGCACATTTCGCACAGTATACAAATTCCATTCCACCCTACGTGTTTCCCTGATCCCTTGTAAAGCCATGTTATCTACTAAAACAACAACACTAGGTCGAAAGTCGAAATTATATCTATGCGCATTGAACGAATAAAAATATGCGCAGAAAATCGAAGAATGGTCTCCCAACGGGTATCGCCGAAGCGGGACACTGGTATGATGGTGATGGTAATACTGACGATGATAGCGATATGATGATGGTGTTAAATGTCCGTATGAGGCATGCAATGCTGAGAATGAGAATAACGGAGGTGAGCGATGTGCCAACAACGTGAATCCACAAACAGGTCTACTCACAACGAAGAATGTGCCAATGCACATGCGCGCCTCTCTATCGCGTGAGCCCAATGAGTGAACACTCATGCGATGACGCAGTAGTTGGTGCCGTTGCTGCTGTTCGAGCAATCGACGGGAATTGACGAGGTGCTCTCCTCATGCTCAGAGGTGGTAAAGATACTGAGGATGGTGTTGAAGGAATCCATATCTGATGAGGATGATGATCTGCGGGCGGCGCACGGAATGAGAATGAATGAGGCGTCGAGGTGCGAGGAAGCTCGGGCGAGTGTTTCCAAAGCAGAACGAAAGGACTCGTAGATGACAAGACACAACTGTCACTTTGGAGCTGATGAGGGAGGTACTCTCGTCAGCCTCTTTTATAACGAAGTTCCTTCCATGCTGAGAACGGGTGTGGGACCCGTGTTACAACACGGGAGGTCCGAACAGGTACCTGGTTGGGTTGATACTGACCACGGCATTTCCATCGCCAAGCTCAACTTCGCACCACCGCTCCCTAGTTTTTGTCTCAATCTCGGAGGGGAAATGCAAAACAATAAGATGAGCCGCTCCGGCAAACTGCAGAGAGGCGGCATCCATTGCGAACGTGAGATCATCACAATATTGTCGCTTCCAGCGTTCACAATAAGACCCATCCAAATGCGGCAATCTACGTCTGACGCAAGCCGTCAATAGGACACAGATTAATGTTCGAAGTTAACTTCATGGTCCCGCGTGTCTGCAAACTGTAAACCGGGCCCGAACGTGAGCCCGCGGAACAGGATACATGTTACACGGACCGCTCCACTATATGTCTTTGATGGGCGAAAACAAAAGGAATGGGCCTTCAGCGAAAAATAACGCGACCTAGTGAGGTCATATTTTTTTTTCTCTTAGACACAATACTCTTTGTTTTCCGTCGGGACGGAGCAGTGAGAGGCCAGCAGCGCGTGACACAGGTGAAACTGAACTCTTCGGCCCTATGATTGACAGTGTATATTGCTATAAGTCAATTCGCTGCACTTGGCCGTTTGGCTCCCCTCAGACAAGGGTTCATCTCAAAGCTATTGACATCCTGCGGTCATGATGCCCTGAAAATGCCCTCATGACATCGTGGGCCTGCCCACCCACCTACTTGTGATCCGCAGGTACCAAAGCAAATGCTCGTCCCTGTCGTGCCTTTCCCCTTGATCGGTCACTGGTCTCGATCCCCTGATAATAATATACATTGTTCCGTGCGTGTTCCTTTTTCTTTTTCTTTTCGCATGATGCCTGGGATGTCTCATTGTATGATGAGTACTAATGATAGTCTATCAGCCCAGGATAGATGGTGGCCGAACGGGCACCATTTTTGGGGCAGCGTGACAGACAAAAAGAAACGAGGGAGAGTTGGAATTACAAGCCTAAACTTTGATCCCTACCCTCAAGCTGTCTGCGCGTGCCGTGGCCCGCTGACCCACCGACCACCCTGGTGCGCTCGTGACCTTTAGATCTGTCACCGGGACGTGCGTATAGTCCGTGGTGGGGCCGCTATTGTTTCAGTCAGGTTAGGTCCGTTTCGCTGCGCGTGACGATCTCAGACTGAGGGCGATATCGAGACCAGGTTCCCAGCGGGAGAGTGGGGAAAGACAGACTCGTTGACTCCTTCGTCTCCACCCCCCTCTGCGACTTTCCCCAGAAACGTTTTCTCTCCCCTCTTTCTTCCCCACAAGTTCGCATCCTTGAGCGACTTCGATCCTCGGCTTTGCTAGCGTTAACGCTCGGCATTGGTGGTGTATTTTGAAGCTTCCCGAAAAATGTTCTTCATCAGTCTACGTCCAGGATATCTCATACTTGCCTCTCCGTTGAACAAGCGTCAAGCATCACGGGAATCCAGCAAGGACCAGCATTATTTATGAGCGATGGCTTGAACAAAAAACGAGGATGTCGTGCGATCAGATGGCATGCACCGTGAGACGGGGAATATATGAGACTGGCCTACTGATGAACGACTCGGAGTCGCGGAGAGACAGTGTTGTTCTCTCGATGTCTTCGTCATGGCACGCCTGGCCGTACAACATGCTTAGATAACAGTCCGATCCGCGATACGTCGAAGAGGTACTTGTCGATGAGAGGGTATGTCCAAGTTTGATGACAGCACGGGGATACGAGGTGCCATACTCCGACCTCTGACGACTGTCGATATCTTATACCATTTTCTAAGCAAACAGCGACCGATTACTGACGCGGTACGACAGGCCATCGGAAGCGTAGCACGATGAAATCCGTCATGATACTTTTTTGTACGCTTCCAGTTTTCAGTTCGGTTCGCGTTAGTGTAAATGGCATGACGAGTACTTACCTTTCCTCGTTCCCCTCTTGTCGCTCCCTGTGATCCACTCTCTTTTCGTGGTCTATGTGTGCAGGGGCGGAAGATCAAGGACAAGGAAACTTTGATCCTGCCACATCTAAGACATTACATCACAAAACCTGCTACTAGTAGTGACAGGCGCACCGGCGCTTGGCGCTTAGCAGTGGTCATACGGCCGTCCAATAAGCCCGATCGCTTGGACTCTATCACCATCACTACGTTGCTCTGTCAAAGACCTATGCGTCTGACATTGTTTGTATTGTTACAGTTAGCAATGACATCGCAATGTTGTTCCCAGAAGATATCCAAGTTGGATGGAGATATGCATGGCTGGGAGTCTTTTGTCCCTCGATATCTCAGCCTTTGGTGTGCAACTGTCAACGACCAGTCCTACAATAGGGTCGTAAGAACCTGATAATGTCAGCTTCCATCCGGGTGGAATGACCGACAGCACGATTGACGGTGACGCGAAGAACTCTGGCGGTTATTGGCGAACAGATGCAGTACACGCGGCGTCGTTGCCGGAACTGTGGGGCATACTTCCCGTGTATGGGGTTGTGAGTACTCCACATCCGCATGGTTTGGATTAAAGTGATGTTGGACCTGGCCGCATGCCAATTACAGCGATCTATTTCCGAGCCTCCTGGAGGAGGACGAGGACTGACTAGAATCACGTTAGTGTTCGACCCACGCGTGTAGTTATATCGTAACGATATGAAAAATCGCTCTTCTTTGCGGTATACCCTTGTTGCGGTCGTTCCTCCGCTGTCGCTGCTAGATCAGAAATGCACAGGGTCATCTTTGATTATCTAGAACAGAGATCAATCGCAGCTTGGTGGGTGGCCGTGCCACATTACCCAAACAAGGCCACACACCCGTCTCAGTCATCCAGAGGTATCAACCAGACTGAGAGTGCCCTCCTCCAGAGTCGAGCCACTTCCCATCTTCCTCCTCTTCCCTTATCTTCCCCTCGCGAAAGCCAAAGCCTGACAATTATCTTTCAGACCCCCAATTCAGCTCAAGATTTACCAACAACAAGGCCCATTATCCAAGATCTCGATTTGTTGCGCTAGTCAGCTCGCACGCCGCCATGCGAGAAGCAAACTTTGCTTTTCCTGCCCAGAACAGGGCCTGTGTCTGCATCTCATCCCAGCTCTACGACAGAAGAGGTCTGTTCGCTCCGTTTCTCTGATTTATTCCGATTTTTTTCTGATTTCAATTCTGTCGGTAGCACTCGACACCACCTCCCCGTTGCCACTATTTAACTCCCTTCACCATCTCACCTATTTGACATCAACTTCCCCACGAATACGCGAGATCATGACCATGGATGGTGGTCTGGAGCGTCTCGTGCGCATTCTGTACGATTTTTGCATGTGCCCACCCCCGCCAGAGAACCCGAACATCATATACGGCCTCTCTCCGCCCAACACACGTCCTCCGAAATTGGTCCCCACACTCAACCCGCCGACATTCGACAAGCATGCCGCATACCGTTTTTCACTCGCCTTTCAATGCGTGGTTAATATCGGCGTCAGAGGGAGTGAGCCGATCCGAAGCCGGGTCGTGCAAGCTGGGACCCTTGATGTTGTTGGCTGTATCCTTGAAGCTTGGTTGGCGAACAAGGGGTTTGCGGTTGGTCCGAGCTCGAGTGCCACGGGTTTACCGAGGGAATCACGCGAGCAGCGTCTCGCCAGGCGACAGGCGCTGGCAGAACAAAGACAACGAGATGGTGCCGCAGAACTAACCCGGGCTCTACAAAGGCAGATTGCTGCTGAAGAGTTTGTTCGTCAGGAACATACCAATGCTGAGGCGAATGGGATTGTTGATGAAGTGGATCGCATTCTTTGTCAATGACGTTTGCGTACTAACCACCCATTTTCAGGATATCTTGATGGTGGATGTTTCTGTTGATGCAATGTCCTCCGACATCTCAATCATCGTGGACGCGTCGTCACAATCAGTGTCTGTACCAGTCACATCACACGAGCGGCCGTCATATGGCCGACATTCATCGTCCTCGTCGCGCGAGATTGATACCGATACGTCCGCTGAAACATCGTCCAATGCAACACCGTCATCTAGAACCCCTACCGCGACAATTGTTGTGAACAGTCGTGAGCGCAGTGGCACGATCATCGCCCGTCCCGTGTGGGATGAACCTCCCGGGGCGAATGTAGCGATCAGGTCTCGCCCGCTTCGCACCCGTACACGGATGCCCACGTCCGACGAATCAACGGACAACTCACGTCCCGAGACGGAAACAGAGGATGATGGTGATGGTGATGTAGATATGGACCAATCCCAAGATACTGACGATACCACCGCCTCTACGCATGCAACCCTGCCTCGCGCTCCCCGACCTCAGGCCCGTTCGATGACCCAGCGCCCCCGACGCACGGTAGGGATAATAGCCGATGCCCCGGAAACAGCCCCGTTAGAGGTAAACGCCGATGCACACATTATTATCAACCACGGACAGGGCGGCGGTGTAGACAGTGAGGGTGTCGGCGTAGTCGGAGTGGAAGATGGGATCGTGTCGTTGGAGCCCAACGACGATTTTGCAATGGGTGCACCTCCTGGTGCTCCTGGTGCCATGGATGACACTGTGCCTCGGAATTTGCTTGGCATGGACGCACCTGTTCTGGACAGGCGCACACGCACCGCCCCTGATGCAACGCCGCGAGCGACGGTGGTAGCGCTTCCCCCCTCCGTTCCTGTCGCCGCTGTTCCTGGTGCTACGATACGCGGCGGTGTCACTGGAGCCACTCGCGATCACGCAGCTGCTCAGCCAGTTCCCACTGCCCTAGGACGCACGCCCAGCCACGTGCATCATCACCGTGATACTGATTCGGGTCCGTACAAGGACGAAGATGTTTTACTCAGTCTGCAACTCTTGGCTTACCTGAGCAAGTACCCGCATGTAAGACAAGCGTTTTACAAGCAGCGGGTGTCGTTCCATCCCGCTGCGGCCAATCTCCCTGCTAATCGTGCCGCTCAACAATCGGGTCCTGGCCCAAGTACGGCACGGACTGCGCCGCCCCAACCCGCTAAGGAAAGCCATGGCTTTTTCCGCGCGTTTGCATCTGCTACCGCGAGAGGGAAGGAGAAAGAGAAGGCACCTACCGCGACGACCAGCCCTGGAACGACGGCAACGGCCCCGACCACTTCTCCACGGATGACGAATGTCTTTTCTCTCGTTGAACGGTTCACGTTCCGACCGAGTTCGTCGGAGAACGATCTACCCAACCCTCCTCCGAAGCTCCCTCCAGAGATCCAATATTGGGCAGGTGTTATAATGAGGAATGCGTGTCGGAAAGACGACAGTAGGGGTGGTATTCGGCAGTGTGCCAACAGTGAGTCCCTTGCATCTGCTCTGTGTTATTCGTTGACCCACTGGATTGTTCTTTAGTGCTTTGCGGTAAATGGGAATCGTACCCTCGAGAGTTCGCCAAGTGTAGGCGATGTCGAAAGGCAAAGTATTGTGGAAAGGAATGTCAGAGTACGGCATGGAGTGAGGGGCATCGGTTTTGGTGTAGCGCAAAAGACGGAGAGGATGCCGAGGAGCTGATGCACGATCATGCTCATGGGCTGGATATGGCTGATGGTAGTGCCGCAGCACGGGCGGAAAGGCGAGCGGAGAGGGAGCGTCTTGCGCGAGAAAGAGCTGCGACAGCAGGTGTCCCGATCCCAGTCAACCAAGTCCACCTAGCACCCCCGAACGTACCTCCCCCGCCGACAGCGACAGCACAGCCCTCGAGACAACGTGTGACGGCGTTGCCTCCGAATGTGCCTCAACCCATACCTTCTCCAACATCACAAGCATACGTGCAACTCCGCAATCGGAGGAGAGCAGAGACTGTTTCCGGGGCGACGACTGTCGTTGGGATGACTCCCCAGGGGCGACCAGTGTATCGGCATGAAGTTGCGTGGCTCGCTGATGGTCGGGGACGGGATCCGGAAGAAGGTGGTGGTGGTGGTACCCCCGGGCCAGCAGCACACGCGCATCCACCACTCGCAAACATGATGTGGGAATCGGCTGCACAGGGCGATAACGACATAGTGTTAGGGTGACCAGTCTCGTCGCTGTTGCTGATTGTTTTCATTGTTCATCTTCTTCCCGAACCTCCTACTTCCCCTACAGACTTTCCATTGAAAGCATCCCATGGCTCAGCATACGGCTGCTGCCTCTTGTCTATATTTTACGCAGCTGCCTCCTAGGTCTCATCCACTGCATCTGTCATACGTTTACGATTCATCCATCGATTCAGATCCATCTTTCATTTGACCCCATAAACTAAATGAGCCCCCACTACCATCGACCATCGCCCACTGCCATTACTATCTACAGATATAAACGTTTGCGGACTTTCTCTACCACTCGTTCGGTCTAACGCTCCCACGTGCAATACTTGTTGTTTGTCTCTACATACCTGCTACAGGAAGACTACCATTACCTTCACATCATGATTCCGTTATTAGTTACGGACATCTGGTGCTGATTATCTTGCTCCCGAGTATCATATATATTCCTCTACAGTTCATGTTGGTAGATTCAAGTTAACTTATAATACCATGAGGTAGATCAGTACAAGCGTGTGATTCCATCGGGGGGCGGAGAAAACGTTCCCACGCTCTCAAGAACTCGTTTTCTCAAACTCACCAAGTACCCTTCCTACATTTTATCTCGTCGCACACAGTTTACAACTGAACTACCATGTCGGCCCGTGCTGTTGTTGGTCTCGCTCCCTTTCTCAGACGAGCCGCATTTACGCCTAAATTCGGTACGTGTTTGGAACAATTTGAGAGGTCGTTTGAGCGTTGACGTTGCTTTTGTAGCTAAGGACCAGGTCGCACTGCGATCTGCGATCAGAAACAGGTATAGTTACTCATTATATTTTCTCGGCCGCGCTGAATGGACTCCATTAACCTTTACTTTATGTCTGTTTCGTCTTTAGGGGTGTACAGACACAGTCACTTCCTCCATCCGCCTCAGAAGGGATCTTGAACGAACAACGCTTGAAGCGACCTTCGAGTCCTCATTATACTATTTACCAGCCCCAATTGACGTGGTTTGGTTCTATCGCGCACCGAATGGCCGGTGGGGGACTTAGTGCACGTGAGTTTCCCTCATGTCATCGCACACGAAACCATAGTATGATGCTGACGACGTGATGTTCCAGTCCTCTACGGATTCTCCCTCGCATACCTCGTCGCCCCTGAGACGTTCGACAGTGCCCACGTGGTTGAGTTTGTGGCGGGATTGCCCGACTACGTGAAGACGTCTGCCAAGGTGGTGCTTGCAGCGCCGTTTGCGTTTCATGGGTGGAATGGCGTACGCCATCTTGCGTGGGATATGGGTAAATGTACGTGTATGCCCAGAGTCTTTCCCTTTTCTTGATGCGTGGGTGAGGCTGACCCTGCTGTTTGCAATCTAGTCATGACCGTGAAAGGTGCCTATCGCAGTGGATATGCCGTCCTTGGGGCGACGGCGCTCTCGACAGTGTACCTCGTGTGGTGGTAAAGGTGTAGGGTTGGGTTGGGTCGTGGATGTGGGACGTAGATGCTCGCCTGTCGTTCTTTTGTTCTTTCGAGCTCAGGAAGTAAATCGAATGTGTATCTCTCCCAAATATGACCACCGAAGAAGTCAACTGTGTAGAAAAAAAATGGGCGTAGGGTGTTGTGCAAATGCGGATTATACTACCACACATGAGACTCCAAGGTACTTAGCAGAACCGGGAACACTAGAGTGCTCCAGACCCCACCCTAGATTGCTCTAAAGCAGCCTGGATTCCACTTTGTCCGTCATTTAAGCCAATCTTCAATCTTGCCAACCGCGTTGTGTATCTCATCAACTTCAATCCTTACAATAGAACCCCCCATACCTAAAGGACGATGTCCGGAAGCTGTAAGTTGCTCTTGCGTGTCCTTGACTCGTTACCTCATCATCCCCGAGTGTCCACCCTCCCCACCACCGAATGTCCTTTCCCAATAGTACTCGACCCTGTGCAGGTCCCCCCAGGCTACTTCCCCATCGAAATCGTCCAGTTCTGGCGCGGCGAGTACCGGTCAGGCTATCCTCTACCCCTGCACTGGGCCATCATCGTCCGTACGTCTCCCGAACGCGGGAACTGTCACGAGATCGTTGGTGACATGGATACATACGCAACGCAAGACCGCTTCGACATCCCGCTCCAGCCTGAGAACGGCGAGGACTGGCGGGGCACCCACGTCATCGGATACGTCTCACCGAATCGAATGGACGATCTGCTGAATCGTATCGCGCTCGTGCCGCTGGTGCGTCATCGCTGGAGTTGGAATTGTCAGGATTGGGTGTACGAGGCGTTGAAGGGGTTGAAAGATCCCGAGCTGTATACGGACGTGAAGATGACTTTTGAGATGCTGCAGGCGCAGATGTGGTGCCTTTTAGATGCTTGGGAGATGGGAGATATCTAGATAAGCAGGTGTGGTCTGGAATGTTCGATGCATGCAGGGAGTCGGTGGAAGCTGACACCCCGAGTCTGTACTATAGGTCCAAAGTGTTTGGAACCGTTGCGTTGTTATGTCGCTAAATTTCACGCAAGAGAATCGTCTACCAGGACCCATGGCCAAGGGTAAAGGCATGCGACTCTCCCCTCAACTGTTGTAACAATTGTGAACGATGTGTTCACCCCCTGAGTGGTGGCGGGGGTCCTATCGATATCGATAAGCGATGGCGTTCGAACCGTTCTGAAATCAACTCATCCTTAAAGCTTAACTGCTGCTTACTGGCGGCCCAGTGAGTCAAATGCATTGGGCTTCGGCCCTGATCGTCTTTCCAACAATCTTCATTTTGACCAACTCTGACAAAAAAAACTGCAGAACCCTGTATTGAAAGATGAAACCGAATCCCAGCAGTGAAATCCTCCAAGTTGGCTTGAAAGCCAGGAATTCGGTATTGGGATAAAACCTCGATGTTCTACCGATGCATTGCGATATCAGTACGAGCGGAGGAGAGCTGCTTTCGTGTGTATGAGCCACCGCTCACGGAACCCAAGAAAGTGGCTTTCGATCATTATGTAGACGATACGGGACGGGGAGGTGGACTACACATTCAATGCTAACTCAGTGTCTTGACCCCCCTGCTCCTGTGGATACTTTTCGAGGACAATTGACAACAGGTGGGGTTCCGCATAGCGACGCTTTGACTAGTAAACAGCGACTCTGGTCCCTTCCCCTGGAGTGACACTCCGAGTCGTCTTTTGCGTATAACGTTTACATCCTCGACACGCGACGGTAACAACGAAACAACATCGCACAATGGAAGGTCGGATCTCTTTGGCCTGCCTGGAGGCGACCAGGGTACTACCCGGAGTACCAGGTTCCTTTGTGTGACGAATCAACACTCGTCAGCCCACTGGCACATGGAGGTAGGGTGGACCGATAGATCAGATCAGATCAGATCAGATAGAACATCAAACCCACTTTCTCAAAGATCCTCCATTGTTCATGCTTGTCGATGTCGCCGATATCACAAGATAATCAATCATCACATGTAACGATGTCAAAGCGTCTATACCACAGTTTGGACGACCACATCGGTATAACAAAGGAGACGTGCCTCTGTGGTTGCGAAAGAAAACGCGTCCACAATCCCAATCCCCACCCAAAGCAAACAAAGAGAATGGATGGACCCGCTGTATAAAAGCCGGCTCTTCAGAAGGTGAAGGACATCCACGCAAGACCATCGAATCCAACACTTACAATACAAACCTACCTTCATACATCCTCAAGGACAATGTCTGGAAGCCGTAAGTCGCTCTTGCGTGTCGTTGACTCGTCATCTCATCATTCCCAGCCCCTACTTCCCCCATCCCTGAATATCCTTTTCCATCAGTTCTCGACCCCGTGCAGGTCCCCCCAGGCTGCTTCCCCATCGAAGTCGTCCAGTATTGGCGCGGCGAATACATCCCAGGCCGTCCACTACCCTTGCACTGGGCTATCGTCGTCCGCACGTCCGCACGGCGCGGGAACTGCTACGAGATCGTTGGCGACGTTAACACATACGCGACACAAGGCCGCTTGGATATCCCGCTCCACCAGCGCGACGCCGACTGGCGGGGCAGTCACGTCATCGGATATGTCTCGCCGGATCGGATGAATGATCTAGAGAATCATATCGCGCTCGTGCCAGTGGTGCGCCACCGGTGGACTTGGAACTGCCAGAATTGGGTGTACGAGGCGTTGACGGGGCTCAACAAGGGCAATCTGTATACGGACGTGAACATGACTCTTGCGGCACTGCAGACGCAGATGTGCTGCCTCTTGGAGGCATGGGAAATGGGAGATATCTGAACAAATGGGACAGGATGTGGACGATGAGCGAACGATATGTGGCTGCGTGTGCGAACGTCACCAAGATGTGTCTGTGATATCGAAATTTGCCTTTGTATTATGAACTGACCGAAATTGCATTTCGGAAACTTGCGTTGGGCTGTTGTTGTATCTCTGCAATTCCACTTGAAAATTGGAGGTGTCCTGGTCACCCATGAGCATACGATGAAAGTGGTATTGTCGTTCCTTAACCATCGTTCAAATCCCTCGATCAATTGAATGAAAACTCGTTCACCAATTACAATGCTTATATTGACGCGTTCTAATCGCCTGGTCAAGTCATAGGATAATAGGACTGCCCTATTTTGATTTGGATCATCTGGATCAAGTTAGGGCCATCATGGCTTCGTGCTAGAATGGAAGCATGATGTGATGTCCTGCTTTGACGGCCTGTCCCAACGGAACCGCGCCCCGAAAGACTCCTGAAATTGTAGATCGCGTGTTAGGTAATATTGTCTGCGAGAGTGAGTTTTGCACTCTTGCATGTATGTATCGATGGGGCCTCTCGAATTGAACTACACAGAAAGATCTTTTCAGATGCGGAGCCAATTAATTGATCTATCTACGCCGCGCTAGTTCTGATTCCATACATGCTTCCGCGCGAACACCTGCCATTCAAGACGCTTTAAAACACTACATATGTCTGAACGTCAGACTTTAAGCAGTAACTCGAGGTTTATCATCACGGTCGTTGTTCCTTGACCTTGCTATCAGTGTATTGCACTGGAGAACTTACATCTTTATACCCAGATCCTCTGCAATAATGGCTGCCGCCTTCTCCCCGATTAACAACGCAGTAGAGTATGTATTCTAGCCAGAAAGGGATGAACAATCAGTAACTTCGAAATTGTCCTTCACATCGTGTAAAAGTACATGACGTACGTTTCCAACGTTGGTCGGGCAAATAGACAAGTCTGGTGAGAACTGTCAGAAAAGTACAAGTGCAGGTCAGGAACGATCTTATATCACGTACCTGCGACTTTGAGGCCTTCCACGCCATATACGTTCAGGCGAGCATCGACCACCCCACCTTGGTCACGAGGTTTCATGGCACATGTCCCGAGCTATATTAACCTATTCATTAATGACATTCGAAAAAAAGAGTCCATTGGGAAACCGACCGAGTGCCAGGTCGTAAATACTATAACCGTCGCACGAAAAAGGGCTCAGAAATGGAAACGAGAATGGTCAGACAGGGATGACTCACCTGTATCGCGATGGAATTTCGCGATAGCCTCATCGTCCGCATCGGAATACACAATATCTGGCGCAGCTATCGGCACAGGGTCATCCGATTCTCTACAAGCAGCAGGGCTACCAGGGGGAAACTTCGGATGATAGGCAGCCACCTCTCCCCGATATGCGGGCATACGCCTGATGAGTTCACGTGTCATTTTGTACAACAGAGTGAGCTGTGCGACATCGCAGACTCTGGTAATCAATTTCATAAGCACAGTGCACAGCAGAGGGAAAAGCAGAAGGCATACTTGGAGCAGATATCAGGGTCAAAGTCCAGAGGTGAGTTCACATCTTCGCCGGACGTGATGTGTACACTACCAATTGACTCTGGGTACAGCTCAAATGCCAATGTCAGAGCAATAGATGAAGAACAGAGCTCCCGTACTTACAATATAGTAGATCACGGAGAGGAATTTCCGAACAGGTAGCATGGAGTGATCAAACGGGAAACTAGTGAAAGAGAATCAAGGTGAATAATTCACAAACCCAGGATGCGATTGTGGCCTACCCGGCAAATGGTACGATAATGCCCATGGGCTTGTCAGGACTGTGCTGAAAGAATGTTTCCCATCTTAATTTTAATGCGGGCACAGTGGATGTCAACTGTGCTGTTGTTGGGCGCACTTTCACCATGGCTTCAATTCCACTGTGATGAAAGTACTCAGCAATCCATTGGAGTACGAGAAACGGGGTGGCAGACTTGTGAGCAATTTTCCCCGTTCCATTGCTTTCCCATTCTTTTAGCCGTACTGACAACCATGTTTACATGACATGCAACTCTGTATGACTAAATTGAATGGACTACTCACCGGCAATTGCTTCAGGGTCAGTCCACACATCATCCATCGTTCCAGTCTCGTCTGATGCGTAGAACGCCGGACAAGCACCCCAATGATCTGTAAAATGATCTGTGTCTTTTTGAAACGAAAGCATTCCGGTGTACCGACACACCCTGATAATGTTCTCCGACGCCAAGCAAATCAACTAGGACACGGATGTTGTTCTTTTCGAGGATGGACGGGGAGCCAATCCCTGACATTTCCAGAATGGATGGGGAACCAAAGGTTCCAGCGGAAACAACAACCAACTTGGTAGCCTTCACGGTAACGAACTCGCCGCTGGCAGCTTGGCATGATATCGCATCTGCCGTATATTCGATGCCGACTGCACGTCCGTTCCTATCGTTTGCATGAGTCACTTCGTATATAATGTTTCCAGATCTAACATACTCGATAATGACGCGTCTGACACGCTTCCCAACCATGATCTTCACATTCGGATTACCCGAATGTGGATAGAGATATCGAGAAGCAGAATCGGAGCGCTTTCCGGTCACGGGGTCGATATATCTGAGGCCAGTGAGGAATTAGCTAGCGAATATCGGTCTTTCATCTGGACGCTTACTTGTAACTTGGCTAATGGAATGGAATGAAAAAAAAAAAAAGGTATGTCCACCCGTAGACTGAATTGAAACACTCACGCTGTACGCATTTGCAATCTTAAAATCATTGTTATCGTCGACCTGTGGACGGGCCGGATCGTATGCCCTTGCCACGTTCAAGAATTGGTTTCCGACCCCAAGGTCAGTTCCACCAGCAGATATCTGGATCGGTCCTGAGTAACCATGGGTTGGTCTGTCTGATATGGGCGCGAAAGTTTCGAACTACATGACTGGTTATGAATCATCTTGTTACGAAGCCTTGATAAGTTCACCTTTTTAATCAAAGGAAGAACTTCATTGAAACCCCAGCCTTTGTTTCCCAACGCCTCCCAATCATCATAGTCCGATGCAGCGCCTCGCACGTACAACATGACTGTATCCAAGGCCAATAACGACGTGATTCATGCGGAGCGAACTGGATGAAACACTGGTGCGGGTAGTTCGCTGCTTAAAACTTACAATTAACAGCGGAGCCGCCCCCCACGCATCGGCCGCATCGAACGACAGCAGCACGGTCGTTGAGATGCATGCTTGGCTTGCAGATGTGGGTGAAGAGGCTGGTGGTGTCCTGCGCCCGATGCTCGACGAATCTACAGGGCTGAACATGGTTAGGAATGTCGCACGAGTGCTGGCCACTCTCAACGACGAGGATCTTGAGAGAGGGGTCTGCGGCAGCTAATCGCCCTGCGATGACACACGCAGTCGTTCCACCTGGCGTTGGATGAACAACGCGCGCACGAGCGAGAGGTACGAGCAAACTTGCCTCCGGCAAAGATGATGTCAAACACCGGGGACATAATGTGGGAGCAAGGAGCAAATAGTGAAAAGAATCCAAGACACACAACTAGGAGCGGCTGTGATAATACGAGCGTATGGAGCAAAGAGTATATATACTTATCCTCCCCCGAGAAAAAGGGCAAAGTTCCAACCTACAATGTCCGACGCGTACGGCGTCGTTGGGATCGAAGGGTGCGGATATTGGCCTGGGATCAACATCGTGTGTAATGTGGCCAGGACCGTAACCCAGATATCGATATTACTGTAAAGATGGTGCCAGTAGTGTGGACTTTGCCTAGAGCGTAAGCCTGCTAATGTCGGTGTATCCACGCACACGCTTCAAGAGTATCATCTCCAACTTCTCCCGACGCGGACTCCCAACAGTGTTGCTTCGTGCGAATCCACCTGGATGGCAGAGGAGGGCGCCGTGCTGGCTAGTTCCAGCACGATCACTGCACGCCGGGAACGAAAAGAATGTTGGTGGGTACCCAAAAGGGTCCTGGTAGCGCTCTCGGCTCAGGGTCGGTGGGATCATACCTCATCATGATCCGCAGGTCACCGATGGCGGCGCTCGCTGCCAATAAAGAGCTCCTTATCCCCACCTATCATACCCGTAGGCCACTCTCGCGGAGGGTCGTACACGCATACACTGCCCTTGCCGACTCCCTCTATTTGGTAAGTGAGTGGTAGTTCACCTAAACGACCCCGGAAGGGCGGCGGTCGGGATAGCGGTCAAGCCCCCTGACGAGAGCTACTGCTAGTGTACACGACTCTCATCCTCGGAGAGGGGTGACTAACGGATGCAGCAAATGGAATTGACAGCCCAGGTACTATTGTCACGTCCACTAGGGCCCGCGGCCTTTCCCTCGCGTTGGACACTAGAATAGACCAGCTCGACACTAGGGAAAGACGGGAGCAACGAGCTAAACGGCTAATATACATGACGACAGAGCAGACGCGGGATCACACAGACGCACGGACCGACGCGCGGGCCTCAGGGGCTAGGGAACTCGTAACAGGTATACCCTCCCTCGCACAACTGCCCCACCCTCAGGGTCGCGCCTTTGGTGCTCCCTGAGCTCCCCATCATCGCTCCATCTCAGAGTCAACCGAGCTAGGAAGGAAGACTCAAATATCCGAAGCGAAATGAACAACTTCAACCACTGGCCAGCCAGTGCACTTAGTAATGTCGAACTTGAAGCGGTGCCACACCGATTGTTCTCACCGACACGAACATCGAGTTTGAATTCATTTTGGTGTCAGAATTATATGATATGGTTTTTCCCGAGCTTCGGTGTTCGTCGTTTATAAGGCTGATCATCGGATCCCGGTCGAAACTAGTTTGTCACCGGGTCGCAACACCTCCCTCCAATCCCCCCCCGTTCAATCACCGCAAGCATCGATCCGCGGCAGCAGCCCCTGCTCCCTCTATTCCTGTAACTGCGCCCATCCGCACTGGGACTCCCAGTACGTTCGACTTCAGGCTTGACGTCCTGCCCATTCTCTCACGGATAGTGAACCGCCCCAATCCAACCATTCAGCTCGGTTCCGCGGATTTCTCAAGGTTGTTCGTCACTGCGGACGTGAGACATTACGACTGCCCCATGCTCTACCATCTGACTGGGTACAGAGAGCAAGAAGCCCTTGGACGTAACTGCCGCTTCTTACGGTCTCCAACGAGAACATTAAGCATCGCTGCTGCAATGTACTATGGTCACCTACAATGGCGTCGTGGTAACTCGGACCATTGCCTTCACTCTACGCGATATCTATGCAGGGCGCTGACGAGCGGTGGCATGACCTCGTTCCAGATCTCGACGTCAGCCATCGATGCCATTTACATTCCCGTTCATGTTTCGTCGTTCATCTTGCCGGAAACAGACCAGTGGTTTAATGCGCTGCCCGACAGGTATGCTTGTCCCGGCAGCCTCTTTTGTGATCTGACAATCACCGTGTATATGACGCTCATCGTACGCTTCACTCAGCTATGTGCATGCTAGGTCATGCTTCATTTTTCTCCTCTGTTTTCGTCGACGCACTATCGCCCCGTGTGCCAAATTACGCTTTCGAAGTACCCACACCATCTCGATCAAGCTCATCAAACTGACGATCAAGACGGGTCTCGTCACGGCGGCGGCTGCCGTTACTCATGCTTACGATCGCGTTTCGGGCTATTAACGGGCCATGATGATTCGTTTTGTAACACTTTTGGTACATTCTATTGATTCCACTTCTACCCACTAGAGAGCAAACACTTACAGCTGCTTAACCTCTCGTGTTTGAGGGAGTGTTGGAATTTAGTTTACATAGACGATTATTAACTCTTACGTCAGTCTACAAATTGCTGTAGACAGCCTACGGTAAGATTTGCCACCAACTACTCTTTTCCACAATGTCAGCTCCTAATACTTCTGCTGAGCGATCTGACGAAGTCAAGACGTGACTTGCTCGACTGAACGCTATTAGGGTCGATGTTCGGGGAAATGATCATATCTTCAAGGAGCACCAAACATGTTGATCAGGGTCGAACGCCCGGACAGTCGAGTACTTTAACCTCGACAAACATCTCCTGGCAGTACAATCCTTTTGTGAGGTCGTACAGGATGCTTCGCTCTACGTTCCATACCGGGTCATGACCAGTTTTCACCAGATTTGATTATTATGTAGTGTATATGGCTACTGATTTACTGTGCTATTCATAAATATTAGTGACTGTAGTGGTTGGAATGAAATTGTGGACAATCATGGGCTCTTTGATCTACAGTAATCACATTCTAACTGCACACTCTTTAATGTCCTGCACAAGACCCGGAGATCATCAGCTTTGGTGATTTTCAGATCGATTTGTTCTCGTCCGTCCGTCAGGTCAGCGTTAAGCGGACCATTCGGGTAAGATACCTCCCCCAGTTTTCCCCCCCAGTCGAAGTCAACTATCATCACCCTCTTTCCATCGCAGATGATATTCGGACTCCGTAAGTCCCCATGAACAAGATTCTCGGCATGGAAAGCTTTAACGAGCTCCTGCAACTGCTCTCCCCATTCTGTAGTTTTGGGACCTGGTGGAGAGCCCGCAATCTGGGAAGCGGAATTAAAAAAATCCATGGCTATGCAGAAAAAGCCTCCAGGGAGCCTCTCAAATCCCCGCAGCTTGGGCGCAAACCCACGATCCGCACAAAACATGTGCAGCTCGTATGAATAACGGCGTGTAAACTTGACAATAATATCCTCGCCATCGTTCGTCTTGGCAATGTAAAGGAGCCGGTCGGTAGCTTTGAAAGAGAAAGGTTCGAGAATCTTGAACTTGATGCGGGAACCAGAGTGAGGATGAGGTAGGCTCCAAATAGGAGGTAAAACACGGCTCCCTTGGATCGGGGGACAGGGGGTTGCAACCAGCTGCGCAGCGTCTGTGCTGATACGAGCGAGGAGGACTGAGGTTGCTGTGAAGGCATCATAAAGTGCGTTACGGTCGTCACCGTCACCTGAAGCACGAATACACGACAGTCCGGGGGTGAGAGCAACTACGCGCCACTGACCGAAGAAGATCATGGCATAAAACGTGACGTAGTGGCCTGGCATCATTGTGAGCTGTGCGTGAAATGCAAACATAATATACAACATACCGATAATAGTTAGTCCAAGGCATGGAATGTTCCAACCTTCCATCACCGAAGCAAATTGTTCCGTCGCTTCCCTGGTCGAGTGAGCAAAATAGCTCGTCATTTCGACATACGGAATAGATGCACAGGCAGGCTCGTTCTTAAACACGATGATACAGTACGCTGCTTTGTGTGGTCCGAGGATGTGGCCGTCTGGGCTGGCTTTGTTGCTGACGGTGGCTGGGATCAACTGGAAAGCGAGATCATCGGTGCGCGCGGACAATGCCTTGTTCAAAGCGTCTAAGCCTTTGCTCCTTCTACTATATTCATCGGGATAGATACGTATCATCTTCTCTGCGAAGTCATCGACGGCCAATCGTAATTCTATAGATGACACATGATTCATGCCCGGAACATCCTTGCGCCCACGGAAGATGTCGAGGAAATGACCAAACCCTTCATACTGAAGTGAGATGGGTGGAAGATCGTCCACGAAGTCAGGCGGCTCGTCATAGACAAAACGGTGGTCGATCATCGATTTATTCGGGCCTTTGTGCCAGCTTCTGAAAGCTGTAGGTAGCGCCAGACTTGGTGGGGACTCAATTGCGATTTTGGCCCGCTTCGCGTTCTCCACCACCCCATCGCGAGCCTCTTCACGAGCGCGTTTTCTCCCTTTCACGTCGCATCAGTCTGGGAGAGGCTGTTAACAGGACGATGCTTGCCGTCGAGTATATGGGGCTTCCACTTCACAACCAAGTTGACCGATGCTGGGCCACGAGAAACATATGGCTCAATTGGGTCATATTCCTTTAACTTCGTAGCGAGATCCTCCAAGGGAACATTGGCGGGCAAGTCGGAGTCTCGAGGCTCGTTAAGCTACATGTGAAAGCATTAGTCTTCGTAGATGAGTATCAAGAACCAGAGCTAACCCTCCAAAATTCGATGTTTGCAGTGATTGGTATAGGTAGTAACTGTGAGATGCTAGCAGCAACTAAAGGCGCGATGTCGTCCAAAATAGCCGATTGAACTTGTTCATCGCTTAGGGTGGCGGATGTGCGCCTCGACTGCCTATTATTGTCATAAAAGAACCAAACTCTGGGACGAAGTGCCATTGGTGTAACTTGACAAGTAGTCTCCTGAATCCATGAAGACCGATAGGTTGGGAGCATCGCGCTCCCACGCCACTTCCAAGGGAGAAGGCCTACCTCCCATGATCGAGGTCATGTTATCGACTCGGTCAAATGTTTTCCCCATCACCGGCTGGCGTGTCTCTGACAGCTCCTTTATCAGTGTTGATAAGGCGGGATAGGCGCAGCTCCGTCCTGCTTATCTTGCAATGGGAACGTCCTTATAACTCCCAGGTTTCTTCTTCACGACTTTGTTCCTCCTCTCTTCTTGCTTATTGGACGGTCGAAAATCAATTCCTCAAATGGCTACTGCAGCTAACTCTGTCACTCACCCAACTCTTATTCAGGTGAGAGCTTACACGTGCCAGCATTGAATTACCGTTTCACGCATCATAGGTCGACCCCTTTGTGTAAGCAAGCACTACCATGGGATTTAGCGCCGCTGATTTCTCGTGTTAAATACCAGTCCTGCGCGGGAACAGAAGGTCTGTATAGATGCTCGATCCATATACTGTGTATCAGGCTGACAATGTATACATAGGGTCTACACAACAGATGGCAGTATGTTAATTCATGGGATAGGTAGACGTGCTTTGACTATCTCTATCTAGTCCTGAGATACCTCCCGTTGCAACTGTAAAACCGGGCGAGGTACGTGGATCAAACATTGCGTGTCTGTCGTTCCTAACCGTTTCATAGGTATTCAACGTCGAATGCGTCGGTATGCCACCGCCATATCGTGTTGTCACTTACAGATTGAAACTTGACAAGACTGGACCGGTGCACAGATTGGGAATAACGACTGTACGTTACGATCTTGTCGTCTCCTGTACCGTGCCTTAATCTTGCACTTCTTTTCTAGTCAGTGATGACATCCGCGACATCGATCTTACTTCCGTCCACAACTTATCGGGTCCGATTGCCGTGGAGGGTGCAGAGCCTGGCGATTGCCTTGTTGTTGACATTCTAGATGGTATGGCCTAAGAAATAGAATCCACCAAATGCGCTAATCTGGATCAATCATAGTGAAACCATTTGACAAGATGCCGTGGGGTTACACCGTGAGTTTAGGTCGTTCATCTTGGGCGAAGTCCTGACTTGCCACAGGGTATCTTTGAGCTGGAAAATGGTGGCGGTTTGTTTGGTAAGCGCAAATATGTCCGACGTTCAGAGCAATGTTCTAACGACATTGTCTCTTTCCAGCACGAGAGTTTCAGAGCAGAGCGGCCAAGGCCATCTGGGACTTTGAAGGTGAGATCAACTATACTCAGAACTCCCTCCCAGCGAGCCGAAAACCCAACTAGGTGTCTACGCCACATCGAGACACATTCCAGGCGTTCGCTTCGCTGGCGTTTCTCACCCCGGATTGATCGGAACCGCACCATCTCACGAGCTTCTCGCTACCTGGAACAAACGCGAAGTCGGTCTGATCGAGGCGCACGCTAATGCTGTACCTCCCGTTGCATTCGCCCCCCTCGCTAAAGGGGCATATGTCGGCCAAGACCTTCCAGCTGATGTGAGGGAGAGAATACACCGCGATGGTGCGCGTACCATCCCTGGGCGAGAGCATGGAGGAAACTGTGACGTGAGTGGTCCTACACGGGTGGTCTTCCGTGCATGGTTGATAATTCGAGTATAGATCAAGAACCTGTCCAAGTAGGTTTTTTCTGTCTGTTGAAGATGGGTCACTTAGGGTGTTATGCTTCTAGGGGCTCTCGGTGCTACTTCCCGGTTTTCGTGAAAGGTGCAAACCTCTCTGTTGGTGATTTGCACTTCTCGCAAGGTGATGTATGTAAATTACCTGGGCTCTTTGTGCAATGGGATGCTGATATCTGCGTAGGGAGAGGTATAGTCGATCATCGATGCCGATGTGAGTATAGCTGACGCCCACCATCAGCTCTCCTTCTGTGGTGCCATCGAAATGGTGAAGCATAATCCCACCTTCCCCATATATATTGGCTAACGATACTCGTAGGCTGGCATCGTCAAGTTCAAGACTAGCATCATCAAGGGTGGCGTTGAAAAGTTTGCACTAAAACAGCCCATTTTCTTGGTTCGCAACACATCATTTCGGGATATATCTGGGCGACGAATTCTAACCCACTTTGACAGCCATCCCCTGTGGACCCATTGTACTCGGCCAAGGTGACCCAGCTCAACTATCGTTTTTTCCGAGGCTAAACGGAACCCAGCTTATCTTTGAGGGTATTAGTGTTGACATTCGTGCGTGTTGTGAGGTGTCTCGTCTCTGTTCGCATTTACTGATGAAGAGTCAGACGGCGATGGGAAGCAATACCACATGGACGCGTGAGTCCCATGTTTTGTGGACAATCAGTAGTGTTGACACGCTCTCAAGGACTGTCGCGTATAAGCAAGCCGCGCTTAACACGATCGCGTATTTGCAAAAGGTGTGTATGAACAATCATTACGCTTCTCGAAAGCTCTGCGCTTTGGAGACACCGCTGACGTCCAGTCGTCCTAGATCGGTTACAGTGCGTGACTTTTTGACCTTGAGCCCGCGTGTTCAGAGATAACGGGTGCTTGATACGACTGTGCATCTAGCCCGGGAACAAGCATGTATGTGTCGATTTTGTATTCTGCTCCGACGGTTTATGTACATTCTGACTTGGACCGACGTTTCACTAGACCTTCTTCTTTCGGCCGCCCCGGTTGAAAGCCACGTCGGTGCTGTCGTGGTACGTGTCTGCCCTCATACTCGGAATATGCAGTGTTAACATATATGCTTCTGCCACAGGACTCTCCCAACGCCTGCGTCACACTCGCACTGCCCCTCGGCATTTTTGATCACGTACGTCCGGTTCCTTCGTTGGTCCCACATGGCAATCACATTAGACTTGCAGGACATCTTACCCAAGGAAGAGGGCCTGAAGAAACTAAACTTTGGACAATGCGCGATCCGCAGCGACGGTGTGCTTTAGTAGGCTCGAGACGGCGGGTCGAGAATGTACGAATACAGGAGAAAGAAATACAAACAACGGTGTTGTTATCGTTTATATATCACATGTGCATCACCCAAAAATACGAAGCGACCCTCCAAAAGCAAGAATGTGGGGGGGAGCCAGCCGGAGATGAGTTCCCAAAACGCGTGAGCTAGGAACGCACCTGCTCGAACAGCTTCAGGTCCTGTGGCGCACACACTTCCCAAACGGCTTTCAACACCTCCGTTCCTGGGTTTACGTCGCACACCCACTCAAACAGCCCCGCTTGCTTGCCTTTCCGCCCTCCCGTCGTAGACCATCGCGCCAAACACCCCTCTCTCACAGGCACACTCCCTTCATCCATATCAGCCAACCCCGTAGGTTCCTTTAATACGATCGTGATACGTGGATCCGCAGGTAATGGGATGGAGCTCCGCACGATGACACCCCGGATCGGCTCCGCGTGTGTATTGTGGATGACTGTCGCGCTCGTGTACGTCGTCGTCGCTTTCCCCGTGAATGCACCAACAGAGGGCAGCGCGTCCGGTGCACGGTTGTGAATCGTCTTCACGCTTGTATCGACTGCGAGCGAGCATTCGAGTATCTGTGGCAACTCGGTGCTCTAGTGGTGATGTTACACATGCATGTCCAGTTAGGGATCGATGCATCAGATGGACGTACCTGGATGTCGGTAGACGAGACGTGTTTGTCGTTCAGATACGCCTTGACGGTACCTGGGAGCAGGACATATTCGCTAGTGTTCTTGACCTCGCACTGAATATTTGGGATTCAGTATGGGCGAAAGAGAGAAAGAGGATGTTATGCACTGTGTAATAGACCCGGGTGTCAGTGCTGGGCACTACCACACGCATGAACTCCGCCTGGAGCGAAAGCGAGGCAACCAGAACGTGATGCGCAGCGTGGTCAGAAGGGATAAAGATACATCCATTGGCGATATGCGTGATCGTATCTTTGCTACCCTGAATTCCCCAAGACGCACAAGTGTGAGCAACGTTTCAAAAAATGAGATGATGGACGGTACATACGTGAGAAATGAGCTGAGAGACTGTCTGAGGTGGAGCATCCACTTCGAAAGTCTCATTTGTCACCGGAGATGGCAGCACTGAGTGAAGATCGGGGTCGGTTTCGGGAGCATACATCATCGCTGCCCGCGCGTACGGGGGTTCATGAAGGGGCGGGACTCGGGGCCGAGGAGCGGCAAAGGGTGCGTCCCACACCGGCGCAAGCCTCGGGCGGTCACGTTCACGTTCATCTTCATCCGCGTACCTCCGATACCGACCTGGGGGTTGGATTACTACGGGCTGAGGCACAATCGAAGGTTGTTGAACGATGTGAATCGGACCGAGACTGATGTCGATCCTCTTTGGCTCAGGGAGTTGGATCAACTGTGACACCTGGTCCGCTGTCGTCAACACTAAGCTAACGTTCTCCCAATTTTCCCCTGTCCATTGCGTGACCGTACACCGAAAGTCGAGCCTCACTGTCGCCGACGGTGTAGTTCCCGTCATCGTAATGTGGAGATCGTACGCCGGTTTCCACGAAACTTGCCTGACCACTAGGAAACACGTCATCTCAGGAGGGACACTTTCAATGATCATTGTTCTCCTTACCATAGGTCAATGTGAGTTCTGCAGCTTCTACAGGGACTTGGTTGTTGCAAGAGAGGATGGTCACCACTGTGACCGGTAGATCGCCACTGAGCTTGAAGAGACGTTCCTGCTCCTCCGTAATTCTATTTCCGACATCAGCCAACTTGGCATCTAGCTCCGCAATCACAGCGGAACGTGTGACCCCAATCTCAACAAAGTCGTCAAAGAAAGAAACCATCTGAGCTGCCTCTGGCTGTCCATGAGACTTGCATTGCGCGAGTGAGTCCATGTACGTTGTGAGGAACGTGAAGCTCTGCTGCCTGAGGCCCCTTTCATCTTCAAGTCGCAGACGTTCCGTTTCCAGCTCACGCAATTTCTGGCTGGAAGGCTTAGAATTCCCGGAAGGGTGCTTGGCGACAAAAGTGTGGTAGTGATCGAGAATCGTCACATTCCCTGACGCGGATGTTACTGAGACGTCCACAGACTGAAGACCGACGGGAAGATGGACGATCTCGACAACCTGTGGTTCATCCTACAACACTCTACGTTAGAAAAGGGACAAGAGAAGTCGCGAAACGTCACGCTATACCCGGGAGCGGAGGAAGGATAAGGGAAATGTGCGGGTGATCTCAGCGCTACCCGAGCTGAATAGCTTGACAGACTTGATGGGGAATTGATTCGCTTCTATGACTGTCGTGTCTTGTAAAAGAGCCTTAGTACTACTACTAGTGACCATGTTGACTGCGAACACTGAGAGTCGTCGTAAATGACAAGCTGTGGGGCACTCCCTGATCAAAGCCTCACCATCATGACGCTTTTAAGGATCATCTCCCACAGTTTCACAGCAAATTGTGACAAACTCCGTCATGAGCGTGTACGCTACACAGGATGGCGAGACTCCCCAGGGGAGTCTCGGGCGGAGGGCCCGGTACAGCATGGGTATGTCAGGGGCCCTGTTTGAACAGCATCTAAATCATACAAAGTATGATTTATGTACTGAACCCGACCGCCCCGATGATCGAGAGGGGCCACTTCAGCGGAGTATGGCATATGCACATTGCAGTGTTGACACATATACTTCTGCGACAGGACTCTCCCAACGCCTGCGTCACGCCTGCCCCTCATCGTACCTCCAGTTCCTCCTTTATGCCTACATGACAACCACGTTCACCTTTATCCTCTTGGAGGATATCCTAGCCAAGGGAGAGGGTCCGAAGAAACTTGACTTTGGACAATTCGCAGCGGCGGTGTGTTTTAGCACTCGTAATCTTCCTCTTGTAAAGGCTCGAGACGACGGGCGCGGGCCAAATGTACGAATACAAGGGGAAGGGATACAAACAACGGTGTTATTATTGCATGTATATCACATGTGCATCACCCAAAAATATGAGGCGGCCCTCCAAAAGCAAGAATGTGTGGGGGGGGGGGCCGGCCGGAGACAATCGATGAGCTCCCAAAACGCGTGAGCTAGGAACGTACCTGCTCGAACAGCTTCAGGTCCTGTGGCGCACACACTTCCCAAACGGCTTTCAACACCTCCGTTCCTGGGTTTACATCGCACACCCACTCAAACAGCCCCGCTTGCTTGCCTTTCCGCCCTCCCGTCGTAGACCATCGCGCCAAACACCCCTCCCTCACAGACACACTCCCTTCATCCGTCTCTGCTAACCCTGCGGGTTCCTTCAACACGATCGTGATACGTGGATCCGCAGGTAATGGGATGGAGCTCCGCACGACGACACCCCGGATCGGCTCCGCGTGTGTATTGTGGATGACTGTCGCGCTCGTGTACGTCGTCGTCGCTTTCCCCGTGAATGCACCAACAGAGGGCAGCGCGTCCGGTGCGCGATTGTGAATTGTCTTCACGCCTGTATCCACTGCAAGCGAGCATTCGAGTATCTGTGGCAACTCGGTGCTCTAGTGGTGATGTTATACATAGGTACATGTCGGGTCAGGGATCGAGACATCAGATGGACGTCGAAGAAGGGAATCGTTGGACGTACCTGAATGTCGGTGGACGAGACATGCTTGTCGTTCAGATACGCCTTGACAGTGCCTGGGAGCAGGACATATTCACTGGTGTTCTTGACCTCGCACTAATGGTTTTGGATTCAGATGGGCGAACAAGTAAGAGAGAATTACCCACTGTGTAATAGACCCGGGTATCAGTACTGGGCACTACCACACGCATGAACTCTGCCTGGAGAGAGAGCGAGGCAACCAGAACGTGATGTGCAGTGTGGTCAGAAGGGATAAAGATACATCCATTGGCGATATGCGTGATCGGATCTTTGCTACCCTGAGTTCCCCGACGCAAAAGTGTGGGCGGCGTTGCAAAAAAAGGGACGACAGACGGCACATACGTGAGAGATGAGCTGAGAGACTGTCTGAGATGGAGCATCCACTTCGAAAGTCTCATTTGCCACCGGAGATGGCGGCGCTGGGGGAAGATAGGGGTTGGCTTGAGGAACATGCGTCATTTCTGCCGGCGCGTGCAGGAGTCCAGGAGGAGACTGGAGCCGCGACCTCAACTGCTGCTCCTGAGGAACGGCGGGGGGCGGGGCCGGGGCCCGCATCGGCGGCACCCTCGATCGAAGCCTCCGGGACTCGGGGTGGATTACTGTGGGAGGGACCAGAATCGAGGGTTGTTGAACGATGTGCATCGGTCCGAGACTGATGTCGATCCTCTTTGGCTCAGGGAGTTGGATCAACTGTGACACCTGGTCCGCTGTCGTCAGCACTAAGCTAACGTTCTCCCAATTTTCCCCTGTCCATTGCGTGACCGTACACCGAAAGTCGAGCCTCACCGTCGCCGACGGTGTAGTTCCTGTCATCGCAATGTGGAGATCGTACGCCGGTTTCCACGAAACTTGCCTGACCACTAGGAAACACGTCATCTCAGGAGGGACACTTTCAACGATCATTATTCTCCTTACCATAGGTCAACGTGAGTTCTGCAGCTTCTACAGGGACTTGGTTGTTGCAAGAGAGGATGGTCACTACCTTGACCGGTAGATCGCCACTGAGTTTGAAGAGACGTTCCCGCTCCTCCGTAATTCTATTTCCGACGTCAGCCAACTTGACATCTAGCTCCGCAATCACAGCGGAACGTGTGACCCCAATCTCAACAAAGTCGTCAAAGAAAGAAACCATCTGAGCTGCCTCTGGCTGTCCATGAGACTTGCATTGCGCGAGTGAGTCCATGTATGTTGTAAGGAACGTGAAGCTCTGCTGCCTGAGGCGTCTTTCATCTTCAAGTCGCAGGCGTTCCATTTCCAGCTCACGCAATTTCTGGCTGGAAGGCTTAGAATTCTCGGAAGGGTGTTTTGCGACGGAAGTGTGGTAGTGATCGAGAATCGTCACCTTCCCTAACGTGGATGTTACCGAGACGTCAACAGACTGAAGGCCAGCGGGGAGATGGACGACCTCGACAACCTGTGGTTCATCCTACAATACACTATGTTAGAAATGGGACAAAAGTCGTGAGGCGTGCAATACCTGGGAGCGGAGGAAGGATAAGGGAAATGTGCGGGTGATCTCAGCGCTACCCGAGCTAAACAGTTTGACAGACTTGATGGGGAATTGATTCGCTTCTATAACTGTCGTGTCTTGCAAAGGGGCCTCAGTACTACTTGTGACCATATCGACTGCAAACACTGAAAGTTGTCGTAAAGAAGTTGTGGAGGATTTGAAGCACCAACCAGGACACTTTTAAAGATCACCAAAAGGCAATGCAACCTCCATCGTGAGTGTGTACGCTTCACAGCATCTGTTCTCATCAGAATCCCCTGACACATAAATAGTACTCCTGAGAGATCGCAATCGCTGGACGAGTAGTTATTGGATGCGAGCGTCGACTACAGCACAGCGAGGATGTACAGGATGAAGAGACGAGAATGGAATAAATCAGGAGAGATCCTCTAGCGCTTCGAGCCTGGAAACTTGCCTGGTCGATGGAATCAGAACAAGTATTACCCTCCAAGGAATTTTGTTTACTTGCCTATCTCTGACCGCCTCTTGCCATCTCTGGAGTTTGGCAATTTCATGCAATTGGAACCCATAAATCCGTGGTCGATATCTATCCGCCTTCAAGGCGACAGTGGCTGTGCTAGCGGGTTCACCCATGATTTCGGGTACCTCTGGTTCCTCCCTCGTGCGTCTGCTCCTCTTGTTCGCGTCGACCTCGCTAACCCGAGGGGGTGGTGCCGGCTCAGCAGGACCGGCCTTTGGAGGAATGAGATACGGATAAACCATAAAAAGTAGATGCGGGAATGAGGTTCCAAAATAGGCCCCATCGATGGATCCATGTCGGGATGACTTGGGAGAGTAAACGTCTTCACAACGACCGCAATAAAGCTTGACTGATTTTTCGTAAGGAATATCGCTTAGACCGACGGGAAGGAGAGGTTGAGATTGGCACAAGACTCTAGGACATCGACCGAAATCTACTCTCTTGAATTTTTCAAGCTGGAGAACATGAGAGTTGCGTCGGGAAAAAGGATCAGATACATACCATTTTAGCGAGACCACGTGCCGTGACAATCCACCGCGCGTGGATGAGACCGTACAATAGGCGAGCTTGGACATCTAGTGCACCCCGAAGCTCGTCCTGAATATCATCATCTATGGGATGGGGTAAACTACACGAGCTTCGCAAATAATTGTAACGAACCAAGGTTATCTGTGATTAGGTCAAGTGCTTGTGCATAGTTGGAAACTTCGTTGTTGAGACCCGTCAAATTGAACCTGTCCAGGATATAGTCCTCCTCTACTTCACAGAAGTATTCATTGCCTTTCGAAGATAGAAACCAGGATATCCACTATCGCACGCCATCGTTAGATTTGTTCAGATGGCCTATTGGGGTGCCTCACCGAACTAGACAATGGTGTAAGCGATTGATTTAACCAGATGAATAAGAGAGGACCTACTTGGAATAATCAGAATCAGATCCCGTAGAGGCATCGTCCACTGCGCGACCGAGCATCGAATTAGTTCTCTGCTGAAGTCTGTTGTTTTCAAACTGACTTGTGATGGCCCACTTCAAGCAAGTCCTGCGATAATGCGAACACCGAATGGAAGTGGCAGTGCAGGCTGTTCGGACTTGATAGCCAAACCCAGAAAAGGAATAAAGTTCACACATACCTCTCACCAAGGTCGTCGACCAAGTCGTCGGAGTCCTATACCCAAACACACTGTCTAGAGTCACAAAAACAGAGCCGGATCCGTACAGACTTCTCGTATGCCAGACGCTGTTGTTCTGGACATGCCAACAGACCTTCATTCTACCAACGAGCGCGTTTCTCCCTTCGAACTAGCGGATGATATTAGAATCGAGAAGAACCATCGTGGATTCATCGCATTGACAGTTGACACTCCTGATGCGAGCAAAGCTCAACGGACTGATACACCACGACCGTTGCCATTGTGGAGAACCCCCGAGTTTTTCTTCTACTACCTGGTGGCAGCAGTAGTCATCCCTTTCACGGCCTGGGTGCCGATCAGCTTGAGTTCACGTGCGTTCCAGGCGTACTATTGTGCAGTGTTCATTCTCATCTGTAAATCACTTGTAGCCACGCACGCCAACTATGCATTCTTTCACTACAGATTGAGTTCCGGCTGGCTGTTCGGTCGTCAAGTTGTAAGTACATTCGTTCAGGGAGATAGATTGGAGCACCAACATGTTTTCTTTATACGTGATGCAACGCATATCTAGGACAACAGTGATGCTCAATATCGCGCCTTTCGAAACAATGTACCTGCGCTTGCCTTTCTGGTCCTCGTATACGTTGCACTGAAATCAATATACACTCGCTTTGCAACGCGCTCCATATCAGGGACACCAACCGACAAAACGTTTCTGGTCCCTTTTGCTATTTTTTTTGCTATATTATACCTCATCGGATTGCATGGAACGAGCACTTTAAAGATATTTATCATTTTGACTGCCAATTATCACATTGGAAAATCTTTTGCTAGGTCACGGGCTGGTCCAATCATCACTTGGATCTTCAACTTTCTCATTCTTTTTGCGAATGAACGGAATGAAGGGTACCTTTTTTCCAGCCTTCACCCTAATTTAGCACCATTGGTAAGTGAGTCATCTTTGTGCGCTACATCATCTCACTTGTCGTCAGGACACATTTAAAGGACTCTATCCCCGCTGGCAAATCAGCTTCAATATCACAATGTTGAGGTTGGTGTCGTTCAACATGGACTATTACTGGGCATGCACATTACCTCACCCACTGGAGGTCCGTGTTGGCTCATGTATTTGCATAAAATCTCAATTATCTACTACAGCCAGAGTCGACACTCACCGAAAAGCAACGGAGTACTCTTCCCCACTCCCTTGAACACTATACCTATGCAAACTATCTCGCCTACGTGTTGTTTCCCCCGCTATATATTGCTGGTCCGATTCTGACGTTCAACAACTTCATGTGGCAGGTTCTCTCTTTTTCCTCCCGTCGTGGCTGGTCGATTGAACTGGAGCATTTTTTTAGCTGCGTCGACCAGTCGATATTCGATCGGAAATTCTCATAAGCTACCTGACGCGGTTCCTTATCAGCCTGCTGACCATGGAATTTATTCTCCACTATATGTACGTGGTCGCAATCAAGGACACAAAGGCTTGGCAGGGTGATACACCCCTTGAGCTGAGCATGATCGGCTTTTGGAATCTCATGGTTGTCTGGCTGAAAGTAGGTCCTCAGGGCCATTGTATTTATTTACATTAACTTCACATTGTTTCAGCTTCTTCTCCCATGGCGATTCTTTCGACTTTGGTCGCTAGCCAGTGGGATCGATCCGCCGGAGAACATGATTCGATGTATGGCAAACAACTACTCAACACTAGGTTTTTGGCGAAGTTGGCACCGTTCGTACAATCTATGGATAGTACGGTAATAAGATTTCCGATATCAAGTCGGCATCCACTAACGGGAAGCAGATACATTTACATTCCGCTTGGGGGCACCAAGAACGTGGCTATTACTACAGCGCTCATATTCACTTTTGTGGCCTTGTGGCATGATCTATCGTTCCGCTTACTCGCATGGGGATGGCTCGTCAGCGTGTTCATTCTCCCAGAACTGCTCGCGGCCACGCTACTACCCCAATCCAAGGTTCGTCTCCATTTTCTAATGGAATTACCACTTTGTCATCACCGCTCATTTTTCGCGCGATTAGTACGGACAGCACGTGTGGTACAGGCATGTTTGTGCGTGTGGAGGCGTTCTCAACGTCCTAACAATGATCGTCGCAAACCTTGTCGGCTTTGTCATTGGGACGGACGGTATCTTATACATGGCCAATCAAATCACGGGAAGTTTTCAAGGTAACGTCATTGAGCGCTTTTCTTTTTTCAACGTGATTTTTAATTGAAATTCACGGATACGATCGTTTCGGTCTGTCTCATGCTTGTTCGAAAAGGCCTTCGGTTCTTGATTGGCGCGTGTGGGTCTCTGTTCGTGGGAGTACAGCTGATGTTCGAGTATCGGTGTGTTGCAGATTTCTTTTTGTGTTGTTTCCTTTTGGCAAGTGGATGTCTGACACACCTGGTCACAGGGAGGAAGAAATGCGGCGAGGGATCTTCCGGAGGTGTTGACAGCTGGACCTGCAGTCATGCTTGTCTAGAGTGCAGACTATTCCTGAACGGACATGCATACTGCACACACTGCTGATCACCACGCCGTTCATGCATGGTGCAATGCTGGGTGTTCAAACACTACATTATCCACGCTTGGTATTCCATGTACCAAGACCCCACGTCAACAGCGTCGCTTATGCCTGCTTAACAGACGATTTCTAGTTCTGGGGTTCACTTAAGACCGATGTGTTCATGTCGTGATCAGCGTTTCAAAGGATCAGTGACATAATCCTAATCTTGGTTCACGATTAATCCACAGCTGAACTCGATCTCGTCGAGATGTGCGGAACTGCTAGTATGACACGTTGGCAGATGAAGATCGATCATCGACCCCCCGGTGATGCAGATTCAGAATCGTACGTCTCGCCACACCAAGACTAACGCCAAGAAGACAATATCAAGGTTGTGGCGTGGTGTCAAGCTAGGGTCCACATTGTGTATCCGTGCCCAAAAAGTACGAGACAATTAGAAAAAAGCTACACGTGGCATAAACTACCCGCTCTCATATCCATGCCATCCAAACGTGCCTCCTCTAAGCGGACTTCATTATCTTCCGCTTGACGAGGTCTGATTATGAATCGTACTGCACGTGGTCGTGTTAGTTAGCGTTCTTTCATGATTTCATGTTCTGATTCTCAACCGAAGAGGTATTTATCATTTATCTATAGATTAGAGTAACAACGTATGGTATGATTACATCTTACACAGTTTGTATGTATGAACGTACAAGGTATAACAAGAACGTATCCTCTATGTTTCCAAATACTGTACGAAGATAAGCCATGTGAGATGCACTGTAGAGTGGGAAGCTATGCCAAGACGGGAATGATGGTGAGAATAAAGTGGAATGGAAAATCATTGAAGCTGTGAGGCGTTGCTGTCGTAGAAGATCATCAAAATCGATGGATGCCAGAAAGGGAACATGCAAAACAGTAAGGCCTGATTGCACGCCAATCAGGGTTCCTGGCTCAACCCGAGCGCAGAGAACCGTGCGTTCATCCTCTCCTCCAGGTCCCTAGTCCGGTCCTTGGCTCGCTCTCGGAGAATGCCCCACTTGATCCACCAATCGTCCGCCTGATCTTCGGCATCGTATCCGAATAACTCCTTGACTTGTTCCCACTGATCGAGCGGTTCACTGCTTGAGAACACGGCTCGGCCATCGGCAACCTGTTTACGTAGCATATTGTCGCGCTGCTCTTGTTGTGGACTGTGAGGCATCATTTGGAAAAACAGATTCCCTTGTTCACAGTTGACGACGCTCGCACAACGACCTTCGCGGAGTTCTTGGAACGCGTTCAAGAATGTTGGTATTTGGTCTTCTGTTTTGAGATGAGAGAAAAGTTTGGCAAGCACTGCGGAATCTTCCACGGCAAGTCCACCGCCTTGGATCGACCCAGCCTACTCGTGGGAGTTAATGATGAATAGGTGTTATCACCTAGGATATCTGTTGCACGAACCGGTAGTGGATGCGCGGCCTCTCCAATAACCAGTACCCGGCCACTGTGGTGCACCCAGTTTTCTAATGGTGGAATAATCTTCACTTGAATGCGTGCAGGGGATTTTACGAGTGCTGCCAGTTTGAGTAACCTGAACTGACGTTAGAGAGGGAGTTTGATCGTGGTATGTTTACTCTACCTTGGCTCGCAAAAACCTAATTGCCTTCGCATCTCCGTGAGACTGACTTCGGCTGCCCAACAATCATCGTCGCGGTTATGTTGCGCCGGTTGGACCCAGATTTGAAGAGCGAACTCAGCCCCACCACCCTGAGAGAGCTCTGAGTGGTCCGGTGTCAGGGCTTTCCCCCCAAACACTCACCAGGTGGAAACCAGCTGCAGCGGCATTATGCCCAATCCATGTAAACAATTTCTAAAAAGGAATCAGCACCAGATATTACCGAACAAAGATCCGGAGACCAACATGTTTTGAGCTACAAAACTCTACGAGAGCAGGATCTCGCCTCATCAGTTCCACGGGGATGGCTGCACTGTCTCCCCAATAGTAAGCAGTGTGGCAGTGGATTTACGAAAGAAACGTACTTGTAGAACAAGCAATGGGAAGGGGCAGCCCCATATACATCCATCCCAGTGATGGCTTGTTGTATCAAACTTGAGCGCCCGTCGGCGCCGACTATCACATCGGCATGTAGCTTCGTTCCAGTGGATAATGTTACGTGACAACCGTTGCAATCTACCGAAACTACCTTCACACCGCTGTGAACTTCTGCGCCGGCCTCAATTGCAGCATCAAGCAGTACTCGGCGCAAGTCAGCATGCTACGGCAACTGGCATCAAAAGGGATATTGTGCGGTAACAGCAGATTTCAGAAACTCACGTGACAGGACAGATATGCTCCCCCCGTTTCTGTAAAGATATCTTCATCCCAGACGTGCATCCCCAGCATTTCTCCTGTTTCGTCTGTGGAGCCCGGTAAGATCCCAAAGTAACCACGCCAAAGAAACTCACATTTAGCCATCTCAAATGAGCGAGATTCAACGGATATCGCCCTGAGAGCGTCTTTCAACCCCCATTTGTATAAAATCTTCACAACGTTTGGAGGTAAGCGAATGCCTCCATGTGACATCTATGAGTAGGTCAGGAAGACAAAACACTGCTGAATGGTGCGATACGCACTTTTGAAGTCTCCAAGTCTTTGAACTGTTCGAGAACGACCACACGGTGTCCTACTCGTCTCAAGGCCAGTGCACAGGACACACCAGCCAGACCGCCGCCAATCACAAGAAAATCAATTGCCAACTCGGCACATTGATATGTGGGGTGGGACTGAGTCGGCATTTACATTCAGCATACGGTTGGGGTCGACCGACTTAACACGCACTGTAAACTCGAACATTGAAGGACTTTGATGGGTAGCGCGGCAGCCGAAACAAGGGAGCGTACGAGTGTTGGCCAACCATAGTTAAGGACCGACCATTTAAGTATGAGCGCTGGCACGGCTAAGTCTGTCAGTTCCCATAATCAGGAAGTCTTCTAAAGGGGGGAATCCTATTTTACTTGTATGTGTGAGTGCAAAACAACGCGGCGACTTGACAAATGCCTTAATCTGACGCGGATTACGAACTCAGTGCCCCACAATCAAATCTGAAATTTTATCATCCTTGGATTGTAACTCTGCAGTATCCTACCTCGACTCATCTCAGGATTCCCTTGTTAGGCTGGGTGGTTGAGTTGACTCAGGCTGATGAGCTTTGCGGCATCGCCTCACGGCCAACGACGATAGATCGTGACATCTGCATCGTTTGCTCGGTGTTTATGGCGACTGTTGGATCTGGGTGACTGGCTCCGACACTAGCCTAGTTTGCCTGGACGTCCGCGTCAAATTCCCACAAAAGCAGCAACCACAGGGCGAATTTGGGATGGCCCGTATTTCTCAATCGGAGACACCCGCTGTAGTTCGCAGGCAGATACTGGATCCCTCGCGCAAACTATGCCCGCCCACGAGCCTAGAAGCTCCCGGACATTGATATGCCATTGGCGATTTTAGAAGTACCAGCCTCAGTGCCTTTGGATCCTATGTACTCGAGTCTCGAGTGCCTGTCTTCTCCATAGCTGGACCGCGGGTGCACTTCAGGGTTGCGTACTCACTTTCCCTAACCATATAGTCGGCCCTAATCGCCTAGGCTACAGGCCTTCCGCGTTGCATGCAGTTAGCCGAACCTTGTTCTCCATGCATAATAACTGAGACGACAATGCACATCTAGACCTCTTCATACAACTCGTTTAGTTCGAGTCCACCAATACACTTTCTCTTTCTCCGTATGGTAGGAGATTTTTGCTTTGAACTTTCCAATTCTATTCGACAATATTAGGGTTAGGTTATCCTTTGCTTCTTTCTTCACGGTGATGGGAGGTCGGGCAGTCGCGATTCGCACGGGATCCGAAGTCCTCCAACATTCGACTTGCCGACGTAACGCCGTTTCTTAGTTTACTCCCTATTATAATCAATACATATCATTCAGCCATCGGTCGTTTCGTGGCATATCCCACCGAATCACTGCAATCTGCGTTGTGCCACGTCGGCGATAGCTGTTTGATCATTAACACCGCTACGTGACAAGTTCTGAGGACGATACAACAAACCTCATTGTGGATGCACCGCGACGGCCGCACATTCCAGGACGTGAGGTCAACGGTGACTATGTTAAAGTAAGTTGTGCTCCATACTTCCGTTTCTTGTGATTGTCCCTCCCAAGCTTAGGCGAGAGCCTCAGTGTCGGTAGAGATGATAGGTATTCGTTGATTATCCACTCGCCTAAGCCTATCCCGAGCAGAGTTTCAAGTTAGTCATTTCCCTTGGGGATGATCGAGTACTTATACGCTGACATCCATGCACGATTATGCTGATCTTGGAGTCTACATTTACACAGGACCAGTCCCGTATGGATTGCAACGCTCGTCATATGGACCACACCCTCTTGGAGAGAATATTCCTTATTCAGTGTTCGCCACTCAGACCTTCACCTCGATCACACAGCACTCCCATTTGGGGCCCGGCATAATCCCTGCTGTCATACTGCAGTGCACAAGGCCCAGGAACTGATGTATCTTGCTGTAGATCTGGATGTAATGTCTATGACAGTACTTGTAGACGAGCAAATTCTTTAGGTGAGTGAAGAGCGCCAAGAGTCGCATAGACACGCCATCCTTGTTATCAAGAGTATGCTTTGCAAAAGGACTACCAATTGTGATAGTTTCCAGGTTCCGTCTGTCTTACCTCGGTGCCAATGTACCTTGCGATTGATCAAGGTGTGAATCCAACCCCCTGGTGGAAGGAAAGCTGTCATCCAATGTGGCCAGCTGATCAGTCTTATCTTTAGATGCTGCCTTGAGACACAAAGAATCATGCCAAGTGTCCTTTTACCACACCGGCGGTGACTCTCCAACAATCTACATGGACACGTTCAGTGACATACTATATGCTACACACCGACCACATAGGTAATGGTCAGTGAGAATGCAGTCACCCACGATTTCTAGCCGAGCACGAAAGTAGGACTTCAAGTTTCTGTACCGGTCAACTGGTCACTGCCTCGGCGATTTGTATTTCTCCGTTCTGGATATGGATTAGGTGGAGGCGTGCTGTGCTACCACAGCCTACAGGTACTCAGGTCCGAATCCAGGCAAGGGTTCATCAAGCATTTGGCCAGCGTATAAAGACCTAAGGCCGCCAGAAGGCCCCCACGATCGTACTTCCCGCTGGTTGAAATCATGTCGTACGTGGGTGCAAATGTCGGTAAGGTTTTCCCTGATCTACCCATAGGGCTATAACGCACGACTGACATCTTAGGGTAACCGGGTTTGGTGGCAGTTTGTGAGACGAGCAATGCAACCGTAGCCTCTATCTGTTGCACGCAGATTGGTGTTGCAGTCACGATGGGCAGCACGACCCAGGCCGTCCAAACTCAAAGCATACCCCCCTTCATCAACATGAACTTGACGACGTGCGAATGGGCTCCCAGCTCAAACTCTACCAGTCTCTCTGAAATTCAAAGCTGGCTGTCTTGCACTGACCAATACGTAAACACCTCCGTCGGTAGCGTGTGCTTGACGCCAGCACCATCGCCAACCGGTGCTGCACACAGTGCTAAGATGAAGGGTCCTGTGAAGTGCATTAGCATGATGGTACTGGTGGGAGTTATTGTACAAATGGTGTTAGCTGGCGAATAAATCGTAGGTTAGGGACCTGGAATGTGAATTTTCATCCAAGTCGCTCCCGTGGACGAGGCACACTGGATCTGTACTATAATGGCAGGACAGGATCCATGTCTGTCGCAAATCGAACAACCTCAAAATTCCTTGAGAACATCAACAATCAGATCAGCGGAATGATAGAGCGCAGACCATCTTGCAGGAATATCTTTTATACATACAACTTCTATCTTTGCCGCTATGTACACACACGTTCCATTAGATACGCGTTTTCATACATAACCTATGTCGATTATACCACATCAAGTGATAGCAATACAGTTCTGCGAGAGGGAAACAGCCAGGGACTGGCCCGAGGCGGTGGAGGACAGTGGGTCCCGATCGCATTGGGTTTCTGAAGTCGGTGTCGCCGATAAGTCTGTAACGAGGAACCTCAAGAAGGAATTTGAGATATTCGCAGAGACCAGAAACGACCAGACGACCAATACCCGCCGGGGCGGTATCGTGTTTATGGGTCCTGGACTCCTGGAGCCGAGAGGGATGTGCCACACATCGGTACCTGGACTGGGATAGGTGGAGATGTGCGCGTGCTTTGACTCAATGGTCAGGAAGTTGTCAACTTGTGGGGAGTGCGGGTAGGGTACAGTGAAGTAATATTGCTGTCCTAGTTCCCGCAGTTCCGGGTGTGCGCTTGGGGGACTTGAAGCCAAACCGGAGGACAAAGGAGACGAGACCATTGGCATGTTTGTGCGTTCGTCGAGCTTGGATGGGATAACTGAGCCCGGAACATCGGATATGGAAGGAAACAATGATCCGCTTTGAAAGAGAACGGAACGAGTGCAGGACCGTCGTCGATCCCCTTGTGAGTGACTTAGTTCACGCGGTTGAAGTTTTGGCGTGATCGTGGAACCTGTCAAAACCGGCGGTCGACCCACCAGCGAATCTCCTAGCCCTGCCCCATGTTATTGAACACGTCGATTCGATTGTGGCATTGCTTCCAGACCGAGTTGGTGTTTACAATGGGTGACTTACTGTAGGCAAATATTCCAGGTAAAATTCCATCAAAAGGCAGATTTTAATCTATTCGTCGGATTAAAAGGCTATGGTAAGTCACCCAATAGAAAAGGCTGGCCCATCAGAAGCAGTAAGCGGATCTAGAACAAGGCTTAGGGCTATGGAGATTTAGGGCTGAACATGCGGCAACCTCGTGCCATCCCGAATTTATTCACGCAAGATTTTCCATAGGGTACTGGACGCTTGGCAGAAACACTCGCTCTTCGACTCGAAAGTCCTGTTTAAGGCGACCGACATTCTCCCCTCGTCTGCGTTCCGCATCTACTCTGCATTCCCCACATCGGTCCAACTCTTCACTGCAGGTCTCCGATGCCAGCTACCAACGACGAACAGATCAGTGTAGGTGAAGCGCGATAACCAGCTAGGACTCGTTTGAGATGAATCCCTAACAGGAGCTTGCGCGGGATATTTGTAATGGCTTGCCCGAAGCCCTACGAGCCCACGTTTTCAATAATATGCCAGCTCGCTTGCTCGACGTCCATGACCCGGGCAAAATTCAAGTTGTCGGTCGTGCCGAGGTCTACGAGCATCTCAAAAACAAGCTACAAACATATACTGAAGAGAAGATCAGACAACGGATCGAAGAGTAGGCGGCACGCACCGAGAATGGGGAAGACACCCACGTTGATCGCATGCAATTATCCGCGCTAATCGTCGAGGAAATCGCCAGATACGCTATCCTCTCCCATAGATGGCTAGACATCGGCGAAATCGTCTTCAACAAGATCAGCGGGATGATGTTTTTTAAAGACCTCGCCGATCAATGCGACTCGCGCGAGACGATCGGCATGGAGAAGCTATGTCAGTTCTGCACAGAAGCCAAGTGGCTAGGGTGCTCGTTCGCGTGGGCGGATACTTGCTGCATTGATAAAAGTAGCAGTTCGGAACTAGACGAAGCCATTCGGTCCATGTTTCGCTGGTATCGTGCCGCATACGTCTGCATTGTCTATCTCGCGGAAACATCCTCTCTCGACCAGCTTGGGAGCGATACGTGGTTCAAGCGTGGCTGGACGCTCCAAGAGCTCCTGGCTCCGCCACGGCTCAAGTTCTTCTCGAAGGACTGGGTGCCACTCTGCAACAGCGAGAACGATAAGTTGAATCCAGAAATTACACAGCGTATAGAAGAAAGAACCACCATCTCGGAGTCCCAGCTACGGGATTTCCAACCAGGTCCATTCGACATCGTCCGGAGGATGGCATGGGCCGCGGACAGGCTTACGACGAGAATCGAGGACAGAGCTTATTCCTTGATCGGTGTCTTCGATGTCAATCTCATCATCGCCTATGGAGAGGGGAAGAATGCGTTCGGGAGACTGATGGAGGTCATTTACAACAAGCGTCCTCATTATGAGGTCTTCCTTTGGGAAGGCAAACCGGCGGCAGAGTACTCTAGCAGAGCACTCCCCGCTTCGCCAGCCTCGTACCTATCTTACAGTGACGGCGATCACGACGATCGTGCCTTCAAAGCGGGGCACCGAGAAAACAGGGAGTGGGCTGAGGGAAAAGGCAACTTCGGGGACACGAATTTTGCGTTGACAAATCGCGGACTTCGGATCAAGTGCCTCGACGTTTGGGTCACCCTGCGATGTGATCCAGTCAAAGTGGGGCAAGACAAGTGGAGATTGACTCTACGACCTTGGCACCCATTGTCGAGGGACATCGAAGATATTGTAGCCCTCGTCGACAGCCAAACACGCGACAAGTTTATAGAGAAACCCGATCACCATTCCAAGGCGATCGGTGTTCTTGACTATCTGCGGAACGAGTCAGACAACCCCGGCTATGTAGAGACGAAGGGAAGACTGGTGGAAGGACGAAACCACTTCGGGTGGTTGCTGGTGTGTCCAACAGGACATGCAGAAGGATGGTACAAGGTGATGACATTTAACACAGTGCAGTTAAGGTTTAAGGAGCGCCAGAAATCCAGTTCTACCCCGAGATCATTCGAGCGTCCGTTGATACAGGTGCACCTGTAAAGCTTCATCATGAATTCTACACGCGTCACCATCATAGTAAATCTAGGCTAATAGTACTCGTGTCCAGTTTCTTTGAGTAGCGACCTAGTCTGCCATCTTTTCAGTTATAGTACTGGGCTTACATTGTATGATACTTACGAACCGTACTCCAATGTTCTACAGCTGTCTGCGGAACGTGGATCATTTTTCGCTGTGCATTCAAGATCGCTAGCCTTCAAGTTGGCGTACGCGTGATCGGAGGTCACTTGAGGGGTACCTTGCTGCTCTTGCTCAGAAATTGTTGCACCGTTCTGAATATTCCATCTCACTAAATGTGACGTGCACCACCTCGTTCAGTGCTCACAGGCTAGCTGTATCACAAAGTGTCCTATCGGGGCGAGAATCGTGGGGAGGATTTCGCCGAGACTCTACACTGCACGGTCACACAAGTTTCACAACAGGGGTGGCATTCGGCAATATCTTTGTCGAGTGTCGTTATCGTGTTTACTACTGTTTAGAACCAACACAGATTGGATTGCGACCCACTGCCGCTGCAATCGATGATCGAATTCTTCGTGAACCACAACTCTCCACAATATTGCTGGCTATTTGATGGGAAACATTTATGTGACAACTCACTGACTCGAGGGGGTCAGATCTTCAGACACGGTGCCTTGGGCCGCAATTCTCGTCTCGATTTGCGCAGGCGTTGTTTGCCTTGCTATGTAAGTACCGTTTTGGAAGCAGACCCTGGTACATGCCAACAGGATCGCATCATCCAACACGTTTCTCCCTTACTGTTCTTTTCATCTCCGTCTCAGTGTCAGCTATTTAACTCCCCACTCACCTTCCTACCGGTCGAAGTGAGCTCTTTCTCTTGTTCTTGTACCAACACACTTACGTCGCCTTGGAGTCTTCTCTTCGTTCACTCTGGCTAGGATACTTGTTGCACTCAACCGTTCTGCCTAGTGGAGATCCTAGCTCAGACTCAACTTAAAACGACTTCAACTTTTTCTTTGCATGGTTGTTCCAAATTCGTCTAATTATCAGGATCCGGCTAGCTTTGGTCCACCGTCATGTCATACATGCAACCTACGTCCGGCCAACGACCGAAGAAACCTTATTGTGTGTATTCAAGGTGTCCTACAATGGGTAACTCCTCCCGGCTTGCCGAGAAAGGTGTGTGCTTTCGTTGAATGGGTCTATTCTTCTTGCTGACATGGAGAACTGCTCTCCTGAAAGACGACCAGCTTGAACGTACAAAGCATATTTGACTGCGTCGTCGAGACGAATCAGTTGAAATACCACCCCAGACAGTTGAAATACACGCCCTCTATTCGGTCAGCAGGTCTCAACGGATGCATTGAGGATACATAGTTGACATCTCACAGGAGCATATACAACATACGGAGCGTTGTTGAAGACGCATATAGTTGGCTGGCAAGACAATATAGTCCTGGGGACCAGATCTATCTTTTTGGTGCGTTTCCCCTGTCAAGAGAGCTCGTCAGCTGACGGCAACTGAGTCAGGCTTTGCTCGGGGCGCGTATCAGGTTCGGGCCCTTGCCGGGATGATATATGAGGTATGACCTACTTGCACTCGCACCAAATTAGCGAAACGATTAATTCGCTTCATATTCATCCTAGGTCGGGTTGATACGGGATCCCAACCCAACCAAGCGGCAAATATCCGAGCCAGTACCATTCAATTGTTTTTTTTTTGTTATGCTGAACGCGCTGCGTAGGGCATATCATCTCTATCAGTCCAACCGTTTGCAACCCACGTCCCAGACCAGGAAGAATGCAAGTCAATTCAAGCATGCTTACTGCTGGAATGACCTGAGGGTGCATTTTGTAGGGGTATGGTACGTGATGTTTCACCTCTTAGTAGTCAATGCAAATCAGGACCTGTGCCACAACCAGGGATACATTGTCCCCGATTGAACGTAGGCGAGGCGTGGTGCCCCCGATTTCATCTCCCATGCATGCCTGCCATTTTCGACATGCCCTTGCTCTTGACGAGGACCGTGATCGTCTATACCCGGAGTATCTAGAAGGGACTATACTCAAAGATGGCAATGATATCGACACATGTGATATCAAGGAAGTTTGGTTTGAGGGAGATCACTTTGACTTGTATGGTGTAATCTCGTACTTGCCCGAAGGAAATTTCACTGATTCCTTTCTGTCCTCACTCATCCCATACGAACTAACATCTACCGACATGAAGAGGTGGCGGCATCCCCCGCCGAAGCGATCGAATTTGGAACCCCCGCCAAGAATCGCCCTGTGGAGGGAATGTGCCGCTCTTGTGGATGCATCGGGAAGCATGCGAGGAGGGCCTGATCCTGAAGCCACTGGACGTAGACTTGCTGCCAAATGACTGCTATTTTTTACCTCGGCAAGTTCTGCGTTCACGGTGAGATCAATACTTTTGGAAGTATGCTCATCTGTGTCCTCACCCTCAAACCCAGTTATTCCTGGAAACCCCGCCACATTGTTCCTGACCAGAGGATACATACCGCCGTTTTGCTTGAGATGAGGTATAGACGTAGAAACACTTTGGTCGTTGGTTTCCCAAGCGTGCAACGCTCAAATATCAACCTGGACGGTGAAATATGGGAGCCGGAACTTTTCAGCGACACAGTTACTCGGCAGTTGATAGATAATTCGCGAAAGGATCCAATTCCGTACCCCAGAAAGTTGTTGTACATGCTTCAATTTAGTAAGCTGTCCGTCCGTCCTACCATTCCTAGTTACTAATCATGTTTGCTAGAACAAGGCAAAGCATGTGTCAGGCAGGTACCTAACTGTCGGGAAACATTGAAGAGTGTTATACAAGCAAAACTCGAGCACTCTGAAACCTGGGGGGTCGAAGAGTTTGCCGTGTGTTTTGCTTACTGGGTAGCTTGTAAGTTGCGGGCTCTCATCCCCGGGCCTGCGGGATCTGAGCTGATGGATCCCCATAGTTTACGAAGAGGAAACAGACTCATTGAGCCCTGCAGACCTCTTGGAGCGCGAGTGGATTCTTGGGGTGCTCAGACAGGCACTTGAGAAGGGTATCGACTCGAGCAACCATTTTCTTTTCGCACCCCTCATCCGTGACGAAGTGCTTCGAAAGGAGTTTCTGACTCCGGAGCGCATCAAAACACTTATACGGCGACTGGAAGGGGATAGGTGTGTCTCGTCCAACTACAGAGTCAACTTTGGCCACTGGACAGAGGTTATCGCTGACCTGGTCGAGTGTGGTGAGTTCACGGTCAATCATGCACATTATGCAGGTATTGATAGTTCATAGAACATGACCAAGAAACTGTGATTAGGGAACTCAAGATCAAACACTCTGGGTCCCCGCGATCTAGACTTGCCTGGATGTTGCACATGTCGGGTGAAGGACTACAACTCTGCATTGTGGATCGTACTCAAGTCGATTTGTTTTAATTTCTAAGATGACCAGGATCTTACTGCTGCACTTCGCACAGTTCAAGCTCTGAGTCGAACTCTGCAAGGTAGGTCAATGTTTAACCAACTAGTTCACAGACATTTACTAATCAGGAATGGCATGCAGGCACTAAACTGTGTGCTACCGTGAAGTTCAGGCTTCATGAATTGACAACGACTGATATGCGTGTTGGTCCGCTCGCTGCTGAAGCATTGATTTCACTGCGTGTGACTGAAGAAGAAGGTAGCAGTACATTTTTGCAAGTCTCTCCTCGTGTAGGCTTATCAATCATACTCTAGTGCAAAATGACACTGAAAAGGGTGAGTAGTGCATGGGAGTCTCCTTGTCTCACCTTATCAATGCTGTAGCGCAATTTTGCGAGAATATCCATGATCCAAAAATCCGAGCTGGTCTCCTCTTTGCTTTCAATCATTGGAATATGATGAATGGCCGAGATCCGTCACTTGCAAAGTGTGGTACGAGCCATTGGGTATTCGATTACCTTTTTACCACAAGTGAGTGATCTCGCATATATAACTCGATGGGATTTGCATTGGCCATTTCCATGGAATAATAATAAGCTATAGAGACTCTTAGTGACACCCAGCAAGAACTCCTTTCCATCCTCTTGTCATGCGCTGACAGTCGCTATCAAGGCTGGCGTACCATCGCAACTCTCACATTACTGAAACTCTGCGAAAGTAGGAATCCGTTGTGCAAACTATATGTGGAACTCACTGTTGGTCAGATGCCAAAATACGAACATGCCTTCTTGAAAGGGGGATTTTGGGAATCTTTGTCAAGCAGTTGACGCGTCGCAACAGTTCATTACTGGCTGCTTATGCATTGCTTGTCTGCTGCAAGTACGGTGAGTAACTAAGTTTCTTGGACCGCGTCACAGCTTGCGTGACGCAGACTTGTGTCAGATGACTTGAAAAGTTTGATAAACAAGGATCCTTGTGTTCCTAAATACATCATCAGGATGCTTAGGTCGGATCACTATAATGACTGGCTACTAGGCCAAATCGACGGATTTGAGATCTTGGGCGAACTCATGAAAGATGGTAATCTCTCAGCTAGTTCCATGACTGGGCTACTGACCTATCCGATATAGGTGAACTTGGGGGTAAACTCAAGGAACACAACATGTTGGAAGCCCTCGAAAGCAAGCTATATGGTTTTCGACACAAGGATGTATGGAGAAAGCTGGGGTATCCCCAGTCGAACCTTCTGCGAATCTTTGGTACATACGCTCGTGAATACGTGTATGCATTACTAAACAATTTTCAGAGAAGAATGCATATTGGACCAATGAACTCATCAACAGAGCCTTAGAGAAGCTGAAGCTGAAACAATGGAGCGCTCAGAAAGTAGGAGTCGCTGTGCTCGTTGCGTTGGCACAGACAAGTGGGTGTAATGAACCATGTGACATTTTCGTTGACTGTTTGAGCAGAGTATGGTGTGGATGCTATCAAGGGGCATGTATACGATGTAGTCAAAATACTGCTAGATGCCAGTAACGAGAACTCGAGGTGGTGTCTATTCAAGTTCCCACAATGTGCTGATCATTGAGTCATACTGTCGCAGACTGTGTACAATTCTTGGTCCCGCTTGTGCATTGCGTGTTTTGTCGGAGAATGGTGAGTTAGATAAATCACTACATCTCGAGATAACTTGGCTAAGGTCGTCACTTCAGAGACATTCCGCGAGGATGTCCGTGGTATTACACAATACATAGAATGGAAAGAAAGATATCTTCCCCACAAGGACAAGTACCAGAGATGGGACAGAATTATTAGTATTCCCATTCCCATTTTGGAGGATATACCCAAGGAATACCGGAACAAAGCGCCCTGGCATGTCAAAACTCCAACCTTAGGTATGAGCGGTTCACCTCATATCCCTACCCCCAGAGGACAGCAGCTAAACAATTTTCAAGGTGATGTTCAGACGATGCTCAATGAAGCGATAAGGGCAATAGATGAAGAATTTTCAGACGACGAGCTTCCACCCGTAGAAGAAACGCTTCCACCTCACATCGAGCACTGGCGTCGTGCGCTGAGCGCAGCTGTCATCACCGCCGGGTTCAGTGCATATGCGGTTGTTGTAATTCCATATCTCATTGCAGGGGCCGCAATTATTGTCACATCTATACCAATCGGCGCAGCAGTTGGCGTTGCTTGTTGTCCCATAGCGTGAGTAATGTTCACTGCATACGCACTTCTGTGGGATTGATCATTTGTGAATAGATGTGTTGGGGCCACCTACGTCACAATCTCGGAAGAGCTGCGACCCAGGGACCAGGATGACGGAGAGGATGACGTTCAAGACGAAGGTGATGGTGCCACATAAGCTCGCATCTGCATGTCATCTAGCTATTTATTTGACAAGTGTACATTTTACTTTCTCGGTTCATTCCCCAAGCACATTACCGGTGATAGTCTCGTCAAGTGACAGAGATGGACATGTTGGAATGACCTATCTAGTGTTTCCACTCTTCCCTTACTTCGGGCGATGTAACTTTTTATTGGCTTGTTCTCCGATTCGCAGACTCCGGCTCCAACGATCCGTGTGGGCTGAACTCTGTAATTGGTTTGCTGTTAGTGTCACTGAAGATTCCTGGAACACCAACTCTCCTAATAATAGCCTTGACGACGTGCAAATAGACTTCCAGCTCGCGCTCCAGCGGTGTCAGTGAAATGCAAAGCTACGCCCCCTGCATTAGCCAACACGTAAATAACACCAAGGAGACTTCTTGCGTGATGCCACCGAATGGGTGAAACCAAGGGGCTTGTGAGATGATGTTGGTGGGGTTTGTTGTGCAGACGGGATTGGCTCTCCAGTAAACCATGAAGCAGGACTTGGGATCCGACCCCATCAGACAGAAGAATATAGAATTATTCGATCGTTCCCTCCAATATAAACATGCTGGGATCTGTAAGAATGTCGAGCTCGCAACATAGACGAGTAGGCTTAGCATAGTCAACAATCGAGTACGGGGAACAAAAAGCATGATGAATACATATAGTCTACCAGACACGAAAGAATTCTTGCAGGAACCTCTTTCATATACCGCCGATGTTCATCCTGACGGCATCGTCTTTCTGAATCAGACTTTCCTGCACTTTCCATCGGTCAGCGCACGAGCAAGATCTCGATCGATGAAACGTGCCTCAATCGGCATCTTGACTGCAAATGCAAACGCTGTAATACCAAGAGCCACAAGGGGTGTATATGACCAGAACTTGATGGACCACAATGCTTCATAAGAGGGCCAGGCTATTTTATGACCATTTCGTGTTAGACAATGCATTCGAGAACGGCTTACCTGTGCCCTGGGTGACAAACCCATCCGTACGGGCCAGTCGTAGGCTTTTCGCGATGCTATTGGGGGAGGTTAAGACGAGTAAGACGACAGCCATTTCAGATACGCACCTCAGTGGCATGCCACTGGTCCCGTAAATGTCCGAACGTGCTATCCGTAAGGCTCCTAAGGGAAAAACTGACAACGCAAACCACTATCCTCAATGCATTCCTTCAGATCGAGTCCATCATTTCAACTGGAAGAGCAAAAAACCTTTTCACCCACTCCGGCGGCTGGAACTTTTAGCACCAATGCTCCAACATAGATCAAGGGTGGGATGAAAATAGCAAGTCCGTGGATAGGGCCGATGATCCGATACAGGTGGGCGGCATGGATTCTAGTCCAATGTGTCTGCCTTGGACATAACAAGGAGTTCTGTTATCCCGGTGATGGTATATCGGATATAGTCTGCTGTGCTCAGAGTAGCGAGCACTTCAAGTCATTGGAGGGGAGAAAGACGGGGGTTGAACTGATGATGGTTCCGAAGCGAAAGATGACTGGGAAACGTACCTATGCACTCAAAATCCGCGGATCAACCAAGCTCCTCTGATTCAAAGTAAACCTGGCCAAGGGACACCCGGATTGAACTTCCGTCACTGTAACCTGCTAGTATGATGAGATGATCCTTCTTCCATGACTTGCGCTGAACCCCACATCGACGAGTACTTGATATGAATGTATGTTAGTTTCGACGGAGACAGATTGTCAGTTCGTCGTAGTACGGGGTGAAAATGGGTTACATAGGTTGAGCGTCTGATTGCAAAGACAGTTCTTCATCAAACTAGCATGTTCCTAGCCCTTCGCGAGTGCCGGACGTGGAAGTAGCTATTTAGTCTACACCCTGTCCCCTTCTTCCCCAGTTTCGTGCTTCTCTTCCCAGGTATCGTAGCAGCCCCGTCGTCGGTCGTGTATTGTTGATCCTGTATTTCTCTTTCCCAGTCAATCTACATGCTAACTGTTGGATTCCTGACAGGTCGAGGAGATCGCCAGATACGCTATCCTCTCCCATAGATGGCTAGACATCAATGAAATCGTCTTCAACAAGATCAGCGGGATGATGTTTTTTAAAGACCTCACCGATGAATGCGACTCGCGCGAGATGATCGGCATGGAGAAGCTATGTCAGTTCTGCACGGAAGCCAAGTGGCTAGGGTGCTCGTTCGCGTGGGCGGATACCTGCTGCATTGATAAAACCAGCGGATCGGAACTAGACGAGGCCATTCGGTCCATGTTTCGCTGGTATCGCGCCACATACATCTGCATTGTCTACCTTGCGGAGACATCCTCTCTTGACCAGTTTGGAAACGATACGTGGTTCAAGCATGGCTGGACGCTCCAAGAGCACCTAGCTCCACCACGGCTCAAGACTGGGAACCACTCTGCAATAGTAAAACGACAAGTTGAATCCAGAAATCGCACGGCGTATAGAAGAACGAATTACCATCTCGGAGTCCCAGCTACAAAATTTCCAACCAGGTCCATTCGACATTATTAAGATGGGCCGCGGACAGGCTTACAACGAGAATCGAGGACAGAGCTTGTTCCTTGATTGGTATATTTGATGTCAATCTCATTATTGCCTACAGAGAGGGGAAGAATGCGTTCGGGAGACTGTCGGAGGTCATTTACAACAAGCGTCCTCATTATGAGGTCTTCCTTTGGGAAGGTAAACCAGTGGCGGAGTGCTCTAGCAGAGCACTCCCCGCTTCGCCAGCCTCGTACCTATCTTACAGTGACAGAGATCACGATGATGGTGCCTTCAAAGGGGGGCACAGAGAAAACAGTGAGTGGGCTGAGGGAAAAGGCAACTTCGGGGACACGAATTTTGCGTTGACAAATCACGGACTTCGGATCATGTGCCTCGACTCTGCGATGCGATCCAGTCAAAGTAGGGCAAGACAAGTGGAGATTGACCCTATGACCTTGACATCCATTGTCGAGGGACATTGAAGACGTCGTAGCCCTCGTCGGCAGCCAAACACGCGACAAGTTATAGAGAAACCCGATCACCATTCCAAGGCGATTGGTGTTCTTGACTATCTGCGGAACGAGTCAGACAACCCCGGCTATGTAGAGACAAAGGGAAGACTGGTGGAAGAACGAGACCACTTCGGGTGGTTGCTGGTGTGTCCAACAGGACATGCGGAAGGATGGTACAAGGTGATGACATTTAACAGTGCGGTTAAAGTTCGGGGGGCGGAAATCCAGTTCGACTATCCCGAGATCATTCGAGCGTCCGTTGATACAGGTGCACCTATAAAGCTTCATCATGATTCTACGCGCGTCAGCATCATAATACCCGTGTCCAGTTTCTTTGAGCTACTAGCGACCCAGTATGCCCTTGGGAAACTACCTTACTGGGTTTTCCCCGTGCGAGTTTCTTGCCACATAAATCGAAGTCCTTCCAACACAAGACTACCATAGAAAGAGTAGACATACATGGTGGAGATCCTGTGTCTATTATCGCACGATTTATTGTTTGACGTTGCGAGCGGTAATCTGTGAAGGCGTAAGCGGCAGTGAGTGGCAGCTGCATTCGGGTGACCGTCTTCTGGTTTCCGACTACAATCAAGAATGTTCCTTCCAATGGAATGATTGGTATGATGTTCTTCTCCAATCTTTCTAGCTGAATCACTTTTGTGCTCAGCATCTTAATAAGGACATAGACCGGCAGATAAGTGAGTTGGACAATGGGCTCGGCTGATTGTGATTCGCGATCACTGAGGACAATCTACCATCTCGCCTCTCACTCCATTGGCACTGTCAAGATCCGTCTTGACATTGAAAGTCACCATGACCTTCTGTCAGGATCACTAGAACCCGCAGTGCGACTTCGACAAGAGCACGTTGAATACTAGAAGAGAGAAACTAAGTAACACAGGTTGACGAGACGGAAACGCTGTACCTAGAAGAGAGAAGCACGAATCTGGGGAGAAAGGGGAATGATACAGGGGCAGCTACGATATACCTAGGATTACAAAGCAAGACTCAGGGCATAATGGGATGCACGGGCCGCAGGGGCTAAATCCATAACACCTTCATGCCCACTGCTAACATACAGTACACTTGCTCATAATGCATAAAAAATCTCATAATGCATATTGGCATTTCGTACACTCTCGGCTAAAATAACTTGGTTTTAGTAGTAATCTCATAATGCATAATGAGCAAGTGTACTGTAATCAAGTTTGGAAGGCCTCCGTGCTCATCTCAAGGCTACCACGGTTGGAAGTTTTCGAGGCCATGGCGAAGCGCTCCGTGAGAGTTGGCGGATGACCTTCAATGACGGAGTCCGATGCAGGACAAACGAAGAGCTGATGTTCTCTTTGTCGACAATGTTCATATGCCATTGCCATATTCCAGTGACTCAGACGACGTACAGAATGTGGTGTGATTAGATAATAGAACAGCCTGATTTTAAGGAGTGATGCGAAATCTAGTTTGAACTGGCAACAATGAGGGAGCAAAGCATTTCAATATGCTGAGCTGGACAATTGCTATTACGAACATGATGCATGATGGAGGTCAAGCCATTCAGCGTCGATGACA